>VMDO01005816.1:0-107275 GCA_007922755.1 Pedetes capensis | reverse complement strand
TTTAGAAAATAAAAGCTGACAGAACAATAATAATCAATACCCTACCAACCCTGAGAAACCTACTTGGTTAATATTTCTTTCTAGTCTCATTTCTGTTCATGTTTATTTCTGGTTTTTACAACTATTCAATAAATACTGTACAGTAGTCTTCATTTTCTCTGTTAAAACATATGATAAATGCTTATCTAAATTACCTGTATCTGTACAATATTTGTGTAATGACTGAATACAATTCTGTTACAAGGATAAACTAAAACTTATGTAAACATTTCACACTCAACATGGTTATTTATCTTATTTCCAATTTTTTGCTAACTCCCTAGCAAATTTTTTTGTTCACCATGGCTAATTCCTAAAAGTTAATTTCCAAACTGAGAATGTTGAAATTTTTATGTATATTTCCAAATTTTCCATCATAGAGCTGTGAAAAATACATTAAATAAACATTTTTAAAGGGAATTGTGAGTTTGAATGAATAAGAAAAGGAAAATAAATTGTAACCTTTTTGGAAGAGAGAAAAGAATCTTTTTATTTTGTATTTCACATGTTAGGCAAGAAATTCTGCCTACTTTCTCCTTGAATTGACCATTACTGGAGAAAGAAGAGAAAAGAAAGATGCTTTGGAAATGGGAATAACTTCTTACAGGGAAAAAAGAATAAATGTAAAAATCATTTTCCTTGGGACATTTAGATCAGCTTTTAAAAAACTTCTAGTGTCACAGTTTTCAGATTTCAGAGTGGCATACTGGAGAGACAATCATCACTATGACAAAATGCAGGGCTTTCCAAAAATCTTTGCTTGTTTCAGAAAAGACTAATGGAACACAGCCAACAACAGGGTGGGTGATCTAATTCATCAATATGGACTATCAATCTGTGGGGCCTGCTTCTACTGTCTACACAGATTGTTACGTGAAAAACTGAATCACTTACTTGCTAAGTATTGGTTGTCATGGCAAAGCCCATGGCAGCCATCAGCTGAGCACTAGACCAGGCAACCTTAGCTAAACCCAGACCAGCAAACTGTAGCCATGACGGATCGCCTGTTTCAAGATCTTTGTAAATTTTAGCTGAAAAAGCAATGCCTTGAAAAGAACAGAAAATTAGCATTTGTTGTCCAGAGGATTAACCAATCTGTTCCAGAACTGGTATGAAAAAAGCATTTCAGTGTCATGGAGAACAGGAAGCGTTTCATAGAAATGAACTAACATTGCTCCCAACATAGACAATGAGAAAAGTTCATATTTCTTTTGGTTACCTGAAAAACAAACAACTATTCAAGCAAGATGGCAACCCCAGATGCAAATGACTTTTGAAAGATTTATCAGCAGCTCCCAAATACAATGACAGCAAATACAGATTTATCAGCAGATCCCAAATACAATTACAGCAAATACAATTATAAAAACATTTTTAAGTGGGATTTTTCCTGAGATCTACATTCAAATAATGTGAAGACTCCAAGAATTCTCAGTTTCTGTACTATGGACGGATACTTATTTGTCATGGGGGTTTGGCCCTGAGGTTTTGGATACTTGATGGCATCTCTAGCCTCCACCACTAGATGCCAACAGTACTTCCCTAGTAATGACAATCAATGCTTTCCCCAGGCAATGCCAGATGCTCCCGGGAGAACATAATTGTTCTTAGTTGAGGAAGATCGCTCTAGGAAAATCATGTCATCTTTCTGGGGCTTCAGATTTCTGTAACATAAGATGAGGGAGTAAAGGTAGCTTTCATCTCAGTTATAATTAGTGGTGCTGGTGAAATTAATAACTAGTTGTTGTTATTAGGTGCCATCGAGTCAGATCTGACCCATGGCAACCATATATATGTCAGAACAAAACACTACCCAGTACTGTTCCATGCACACAATGTTGCAGGCACTGTTTGTTCTCATTTTGAGTCATCTCACATCAGCAAAATGAGATCCCGGAGGCTTTAGTCCATTCTTGTCATTAAGGTTGACTCTACTTTGAGGAGGCAACTCTCTCCCAGTCATTTCTTGAATTCATAGGGTTTTCAATGGCTAATTATTTTGGGAGTGGGCTTCTGGGTACTTCTCCCTAGTCTGTTTTAGTCTGGAACATCAGCTGAAACCTGTCCACCATGAGTGGCCCTGATAGTATCTGAGATACCAATGGCATAGCTTTTTGTGTCACAGCAGCATGGAAGCTGCCACAGCATGACAAGCTGACAGACAAGTGGAGGAATAACTAGTTAGAAAAATGCAATTCTGATTCAATACCATCTCATACTGAAAAATAAATTTCAAATGGTCTAGAATCCAATAGAAAAATATTGTTGAAAAAGTATAAAGAATAATGTTTGACCTTGGAGTAAGGAAGATCTGCCTAAATAAGACAGAAAATCTAGATGATAAAAGTGAAAATCTTAGAAGATTTAGCTCCATAATATTTGAGCACTTTCCTATAATGAAAAAATTAGGAAAGGTACCACAAGGCAAATTTTAAAAGAGAAAGAAAACATATTAACATGTATAACAAACTGGAGATCAATATCCACAACAAAGAAAAAGCCCACAAAAACCATTAAAATTGTTTTCAACCATACAAAACAGGCTAATAATTTAAAAGGTAATTTATTATTTAAAAAATTAAATGCTCAGAATACATTTTAAAATTCCCAATATTACTATAACTCAGGGAAATGAAAGCTACAATGAGATATCATTTCAATCTATCAGATTGACAAAAATCAAAAATATTCTTGAAATATAAAATTGGTTAAGGAAGATGGAATAACATCCATACTCATACCCTTTTTTGAGAAGCACATTGATTCAATCCTTCATGTGGCAACTTAGTGGGAAATGTCAAGGTATATATGTACATAACCATTCACCCAGTATTCCACACCTGTAAATCTATCCTATAAATATACTTTGATTTGTACACACAATATACATGTGAAAAAATGTATTTGCTGCAGTATTGTTTCCTTGTTTTTAGTTGTTGTTGTTGTTTATTTGCTTGCTTGATTTTTTTGAGAGAGGATTTCCCTATGTTCCCAGGCTGGCCTCAAAATGGAGATCCTCCGGTCTTGGCCTCCATAGCGCTGAGATTACAGGCATGTGCCACCATGCCTGGCCAGTATTTGTTTTTGTTGTTGTTGTTTTTCTTGAAGCTATGGGTCTTGAAGCCAGGGCATTGTGAATGTTAAACAGGCACTCTGCCACCGAGCCACATCCCTAACCCCCAGCTAATATTGTTTTTAACAGCTTAAATTGCAAGCACACTAAACTTCATAGTTGGTACATCATTACACCTTGATTCAGACAATTAAGGTGATTTTAAGTAGTTATTAAATTAAATGAGATATCTTTAAAATATGGAAATGGAAAGGACTTTTGTATTACAGAAAGTCTTAGAGCTATATATAAATATGTAGATATTTTATAATCTATGTATATGAATGTCTGCAGCATACCACTGTGGTATCCAATCCCGTCAGATCTCAGAAGCTAAGCAGGGTCAGGCCTGGTTAGTATTTGGATAGGAGACCCCCTGGGAACACCAGGTGCTGTAGGCTTGTGGGAAGGACCCGGAAGACCACTCCCCCAAAACAATCAGCCACTGAAAACCCTATTAATGGCAGAGAAGCACCTTCAATAATGCCAGGCATTGCATGATATCTGGTAGTGTTTCACCTGTTGTACATAGGTTTGCTGTGAATTGGTCCTGACTCAATGGCACCTAACGACAACATGTATATGAATAAAGTATGTATGCTTGTCTGAGTTATAGAATTATGTGCCTCTATAAACACATAAAAAAGTCTTGAAGGATACACATCAAACTGTTGGTAGGAACTTCAGAGATAAACATAGGTTGTGTGTCTCAATCTATGTACATCATGGTGTTTGAAATTTTACCACAAATATGTATTCCATAATCTTTATTAAATTACAAATTTTATTTTGTATGGTTTTTAAATAGAGAAATAAAAGTGAGGAGAATGAACTAAAGGATATCTGAAATCTATCATTTTAACTCTAAAACATTATGACTTAATGAAATCTAGTTTAGAAATAAATTTGAAAATGTGCAAGTCACCAAATTTGTGTCCATGCCAAGATCTCCTTAAGAACAAAAAGAAAAGGAGGAAGGCATTGCAATTCTCTAAGCACATACTTCTGAGATCAGACGCGATTGGGAGCGTTCAGGCTGGTATGGCTGTAGACTCTAAGCACATACTATGTGCTTGGTTCCATGTTGTATAGATTTTTGCATTGATTCTCAGAGCATCTTTTTGGAATGTTAGATTATCTGAGGCACTGAGAAGGTAAGTGGTCTGATCAAGATTACTGGCCCAGAAAGGGATGGAGTCAGGATTCACACTTGAATAGTATGTGGGGAACATGATTGCTGACTTCTACACCAGATTCTTTCTAGCTTCACAAATTGTTGGAGAAATTCTTCTTTACTTTAGAAGATTTGAGACAGAGAACAGGGACTTGTGGTGTGGGAGCAACTGCCTGGCAGGATAACCCTCATAGCCAGCATGAATTAAAATTGCTGAGATATAGTGGGTGTGCATTCTGCACCAGGTACCCCACTCCTATCTCAGATAATCCTCCTGTGGACTCTAGAGGGGAGATACCACTACTGTTCACATCTTGCGTATGAGAACTTTGGGGCTCAGGGACTGTGGTAAAATGTCCCAAAGCCACATAGTTGCAAGTAATGGAGCTTTTCATGTAACTCCACAGTACATCTTCTTAATCACTATATACACTGAATAGTGTTTAAATTATTTGCTGGTAGCTACACTTCTGGGAGAAGGACCCGGCAACCCACTCCCAGAAAGCAATCTGCCATTGAAAACCCTATGAATAGCAGATAAGCACTGACAATAGTGTGTTGCCTGTTGTATGTAGGATCGCTATGAGTCAGACATGACTTGACCGCACCTAACAACAACAAGAAGCTACACTTTGAGAAGGAAGAACTGTAAATTACGGTGTTCAGTGTTTAAGCAACTCTTAGGCCAATACTAGGAGTCAGACACATAGTTATCTGCTTCCTTGAATATGGAGTAATTTGCAGTATTTCAGCACTGGAATGCAGTATATGAAGAACTATGACATGTTGATTGGTATACCTATGGTACCGACTGGAGTCTAGTGAGGATCCTGCATGTGCAGGCGTGTCTGGCAAACTTGGAGGGAAGATAAACCACACCTATTGGCCTGAAGATCCCAGAGTCTCCTGGGCAGCAACTCACATTATGAAGGGCTAGGGTGTGAGTTTGACTCAACACAAGCGTTTTGGTCATTCGATCACACAGTGATTCTGACAGTAGCTTTGGCTGTGACTCTCAGATTGGTTCCCTGGCACAAGCCCTACTAGCCTCAAGGTTATAGCTTATAAAACCTTAAATATTGCTTTAATAAAACTCAGTTTTGTCTCCATGTTGTGGTGCATACCTGTAATCATAGCAATTCAGGAGGCGGAGGCAGGAGGATTGCAGGTTCAAGGCCAGAGGCAGCATATGTAATTTAGCGAGGCCCTTTCTCAACTTAAAAAATAAAAAAAGGGCTGAGGGTGCAGCTCAGTGGTAGAGTGCTTGCAAATATGCACAGGGCCCTGGATTCAGCCCCACAGTCCCACAGAAAACAAAAACAAAAATTAAGAATAACCTCAGTTCAACAATGAGGTTAAAGTAGCACTCACGTGAGAGTACTCTAACCTGTAACCCAAATGGAAAAGAGAAGACTCAGAGGGGAATTTGCAGTGTCACAATGAAAACCAGGATTTTTCTGAATTAATCAGTTAATTGCTGATAACTCTCATCAACAGATCTCTACAGGATTCAAAAATGTATTAATCCAATGTGGGAGTTGATCCTACCTCCACATATCACAGCAGATGTGTGTAGCTTCTATCTGTCAAATTTATGATGAAATCACTGACAATTACTGTGAATCTTAAATCCAGAGGAGAGCTTCCTAAGGAAACAATTCACAGAGAGTGGCATAATTGCTTTCCGACAGTATGAGACTTCATCCTTGAATGGGGAAAAGAACATTAAAATGACATTCCATGTGGCCATAATACTAAACAGTGAATTAAAATATTTAGATATTACTTCTTATCCTGACGCAATCTATTGTTGCTGTTAAGTGCTGTCAAGTTGGGTCTGACTCATAGAGACTCTATGTACAACAGAACAAAACAGTCACTGACACTTTGCCATGCCAAGTACTATGTCAGTGCTCCTCTGCTATTTACAGGGTTTTCAATGGCTTACTGTTTTGAGATTGTTTCAGGAGTGGGCTGCCTAGGTAAACAGTATTGAGCGAGTCACTTAAGGTGTCTTCACATATCTGAAAATGAAAGTTGAATGAGAGTTTTTTCCTTTTTAGCTAAATCCTAAAATGTCAATAATGGGAGGCCAAGTTGTTTTCTGAAATCCCATTTTCCACAACTTTAGAGCGTGCTCAGTGGGTTCTGAGGACATAGGGCTCTGCAGAGCTAGACGGTTGTTCCCTCAGCTTTTTAAATCAGGTCAGATTACACCTGCCTAGCATGAAGCAGATCAACAATGGTGGGGATGTTCAGACTGGCCCAGATAAGAACAGCAGGTTTGCCTCTTCCCGTCTATCTGCCCAGCCCGGAGTGGCTGAGGCTGAGTCATGTGGACAGGCTCATCTTTCCAGTTTCGGCTTCGGCTCCTATGCTCAGCACAGTTCTAAAGTCTACAAAATGGTGTGGCCGCTATTAGCTCATCTCTGAAGAGTTGATATACAAGTACAGAAATATTTCACTTTACCTAGTATTTTTAATTAAATTCTAACACAGTCTTTACTTAAAATGACAAACAAAATCTTCCTTCCTGGTTTGCTCAAATATTAGTAGGCCAAAGAATCACATTCTTTCATGGTCAATTGAACTGGGATATTTGTTTCATTTAAAATAACTAGACTACAACTCATTATTCTAGTTATTGAAGATGACTTAATTACTAGGTATCAATCTGTCCACAATTGACTAATGATTACAAACCAAATTAAAAATTTGGTATATAGCTGTTTACTTGAAGACAGAAAAGGGCTAAACATAGATTTGTTTTCTTTCAATGTTCTCATCCACCACTAAAAATAGAAATTGTCCTTAACATCTTTGACATTTTATTTTATTTTTGTTTAGTTTGTTATTTGCAGTACTGAGGGCTGAACCCTGGACCTGGCGCATACTAGTTCAACTCTCAGCTACTGAGCTGCACCCCAGCACCTTTGTTATTTTTTATTTTGAGACTGGGTCTGGCTAAGTTACACAGGCTGTTTCTGGCCTCAAACTTTGATTCCCCTTCCTCTGCCACCTGAATAGGTGGGATTTCAGGGGGTCACCACAGTGCCCAGCTTGACATTTTAAATTAAATGATCTTCAACCAAATGACAGTGGTCATTGTAACCAGAGAATATGACTATAGAAACTTTCAATGTTTTCTGCAGACTCCATAACTTGTCACCTATTAAGGAAAGATAAAAACTAGGAGCAGCAGGAAGATGCTCCCCACGGTCCTTTCTCGGTGGTGATGGAGAACACTGGTTTCCTAGGCTGTACCACATGCACGAAACTCTGGGTTGCATCAAAGAAATTTGAACACACCTAGAGGTTGAAGGATTGGTGATTGCAAGTTTTGTGAGGGAGGCATGGGAGGAGCCAGGTGGTGTTGCAACATCCTAGGCAATGTTTGCAGCCTACTCCGAGTTCTTCCATTCCTGTAACTAAGCTTGCTTAATCTGCTTCAGATTTGGGGGAAGGAACTGCAGCTGAAAAATATGTAGAAGACTTTTTAAATGTACAGATCCTTCTGCTGACTGTAGATGTAGTTATTACATTGTCAGGAAAAAACAAATACAGATGTTGGACCATGTCAGAAATCTTGTCAAGAGCATGGATTGTTTCACACAGAGTGGAGATGTGGCTTCTGATTCTGATGGCTTACTTGATCCAAAGAAATGTGAACTCGGGACATATGCCGACTAAAGATGTGGACCCAGAAGCGTTCATGAATGTTGTAAGTTGGGACTTTTGATAATGTTTTGGGGAAATGAAGTGTTAAATGTTAACATTTGCATCAGTGTAGTATCTGCATTACATATTTTTTAATGCGTTGTGGTGATCCATGCTAGAAGAGTATAATGATGGATTAGCATATCAGATTGGAAGGAAAACTAAACTGGGTGTCAGTAGACTTGGGGACGTCTGAAGCAAATTCAGTAAATTTCGGTGAATGAATCTATTTGGGCTTCAAACCCAATTTAGTTTTCCTTGAACTCTTGGGTTCATCCTGTGACAAAAACAAACAAACAAACCAAACCAAAACAAAACAAAAAAACCCAACCAAACAACAATAAAAAAAAAAAAACATTGAGGTATTTTGGGCCAATTATAGACCCTTCTATATTTCTGTTTTGTCTTTACTTTGTATTCTTTCCCCACTTTCTCCCATATGTAAAAGTATCATCCCTGACTTCTTGCTATTGGGGTACACATTTCTAGTAGCATCCGGTGCCATTCTAATCTACTCTTTTGTCCTGCTGTGGGCTGCTAACCCTGTTGAATGGCAGAGAAAGCATCCTGTGAGTGCTAGAGAAGCATGTATGAGTAAAATGCACATCTCTTTAGGTTTCTCAGAGAATTTGAGGGGCTTACTTTCTAGTTCCAAGTTGGGTATTAGTAATGGCCACCATCTAGTAACCCTTATCCCATAGTAGGCATTGTGATAAAGCCTCACTTGTAGGATTTAATTTCATCTTCTCTGCTCTATGTGGTGATATGATCTCCCATGTCTTTTAAACCAAGGGACTGAGATTAAAGAAGTTAAGCAAGTTAAACAAGGCCCTACAACCACTGGCACAAGGTAGACCTGCAATTTAAATTCAGCCCTGCCTAAACACAAAGCCTGTAATTATAACCACTAAGCAATAACCCTCCCACATGAAAGGGAGGAGAGGCCACTCCAAATGAGTGAGATGATTGTGTGCCATGTCCATGCTCCATAGACTTAGCTAAAATCTCACAAAAAGAAGAACTTTAACATTTGTTTAAGCAGGTTTAAGACCCTTTCCATAGAAGCCCTCTTGTTTTCCAACATTTTTTTCTTGTATGGCTTCTAAAACTGACAGGTCATAGAAATATTCTGAATCTGCATGGTGCTCCTTAGCCTTCTGACCATTCCAATGGTTAACTGATGGTTTGTCTGGATAGTTAGCACATTGGTACAGATGCTTAGGAGGCACTCATCTGGTGCTGAGAATGTCCACACAAATTCCTCTGGTTTGGGGGTAGAGTGGATCTCTTTAACTGCAAAAAAGACAATCTTCCAGCCCCACTCACTGGGTATGCCCAACTCTTACACACCATTTGAATTCTAGGAAGGGTTCTCAAGACTAAAACCTACTGAATTGGTCTCTGCCACTGAGAGGGGCAAAGTAAATTAGGAAATTCACATAATTATTGATGTAAATTCAATAGAATAAAAACAGTTGAGAGTCTGAATTATGTTTGACTCTGTATAATGATATATATGGATGATAGTCTTCCTATACTTTGGTACACAAGCAGTTTCATTTATGTATATTTTTGTTGTTGTTGTTGTTGTTGTTGTTGTTAGGTGCGGTCGAGTTGGTATCTGACTCATAGAGACCCACATAGGGTTTTCAATGGCTGACTGTTTCGGGATTGCCTTGGGAGTGGATTGCCAGGCCCTTCTCCCATTTTTGCAGTGCTGGGAATTGAACTCAGGACCTCAGAGACTGCAGCCCAGCGCTCTACCAACTGAGCCAAATCCCAGCCCATATATATGTATATGCATTATATATTATATATGTACATATTACAGCAAGAACATTTTTAAATTCTTTTGATGATGTTGTTGTTGTTGTTAGGTGCCGTCGAGTCGGTATCTGACTCATAGCGACCCTCATAGGGTTTTCAATGGCTGAGTGCTTCGGGATTGCCTTGGGAGTGGATTGCCAGGCCCTTCTCCCATTTTTGCGGTGCTGGGAATTGAACTTGGGTCCTCAGAGACTGCAGAGCAGCGCTCTACCCACTGAGCTAAATCCCAGCCCATGTTATTTTTAGCAAGTGTTTATTGAGCATCCAGTAGACCTCTGATATGATGCTATTCATTGAGGCTACTGAGAAATCCAAAAATATCAAGAGCTCTGACTTCATGGAGCCCACAACCCAGCAGGAAAGGCAAGCACTCAATTACTAATTACAAGAGTAATGACATCAAAGAAGAAAAAAAATGGGGAACTGAAGCAGGAAGCTTAGGAAAGTTTTTGTTGTGTTTTGGTTGGTGTTTTTGTTTTTGTTTTGTTTTGTTGAGGAAAAGTTTCGTAGCCTGAAACCTGAGGGATGAATGGGAGTTAGATGGGAGACTAGTCACAAAGAGATCGCCATGTTGGAGAACTGGAGCAGCTAAGAACATGCCATATTCAAGGACATGAAAGTATAATGTACTTAGTTGGGTTTTAAACATTGAGTTCTTCTTGCAAAAGTAGTGCATGTTCATTATAGAAAATCTAAAAAATACAGAGAACGATAACCACTACTATACCCTGTACCCAGAGCTAACCACTAATAACTGTCATATATCCTCTCTGTTCCTCTAAATCTATGAATTTTTCTGTTGTTTAAAACAAGGAAGGAGTTACCATGTGTAATTTACTGTTTTCCAACATTTTTCTAACAATATATCATGAACAGTTTGCCAAGGTTTTCAATAACTTATGAATGTCATTTTGACTTCCTGCATTATGTTCCATTATTGGAGGGGTATATATTTGTCCCAGATTGGATTCTATGGGGAACAGACAGACTCTAATGTAAAATTTACATGCAGGATGTTAATTAAGAAGATTCCTTGTAGCTGGGTGTGGTGGCACATACTTGTAATCCCAACTACTGGGGAGGCAGAGGCAGGAGGATCACTGGAGCCCACAGGTTTCAGATCAGGCCAAGAAATATACTGAGACCCTGTCCAAGGAGGAGATGGGGAGGAAGAGAAGGACAGGAAGGAGAGAAGGAGAAAAAGAGAGAGAGAGAAAGAGAGAGAGAGAGAGAGAGAGAGAGAGAGAGGAAGAAGAAGAAGGAGGAGGAGGAGGAGGAGGAAGAGAGGGAAACCCTAGTGATTATCACCTGTAGAAAGGAAGGGAGAAACAGGAGTGGGTAAAGAAAGAAACCAACTTGCAATCAGGCTCCAAATAGCCTTTGCAAACCCTATGGGGAGCTAGTAGGGCCCTCATAGCTGTCCCAAATTGGACTGAGATGATTAGCCTTTGTACCCCAAACCATCAGTCTTTGGATGTGGCAGGAAGGGACATGACCTTGGAGAAGGTGGCTTTCTGTAACTGAGGCCTTCCTTCAAGGGCTGTGTGCTGACAGCACTCCCAGGAGATGGCATGAGTCCTTCACTGAAGCGGGATCTGGGAGGAGTTTCACAGTTTGCACCAGTCTCTCAGTATACTTTACTGTTAGAAACAATACTGGGATAAACATCCTTGTAGTTATATTTGAATGCCTATCTCTGATATTTTTTCCCCAAGGTTAAATTCTCAGGAATGGACAATGGACTTGAAAGTTAAATACTAAATGCAATTATAATTTGTCAATTTACAACAAAATTAAAAGGTTAAATATTTATAGCTTAAATATATGCCAGGGTGCCAAATAAATGTATACACATTTTAAAAGATGTTATCTATGTTATCTGTGTATTACTTTTTGAAGTTGAATTGAATTACCATAACAATTTGTAGCATGATGTTTGCTTAAAAGATGGAGTTAATCTGATGAATGTTGGTTCCACCATGCAACAGGAAGGATGGTAAAAAAAATGTCAGCATAGTTGTACTTTGAGGAGTGCAAGACCATTTTGAAGTATTATTTGAAATTTGACAACATTATGGAAGCACAACAACAATGGAACCATGAATATGCAACAGAACCCCCAACACACCTAACAATTGCACACATTTGTGATAAATTTGAGATGTACGGTATTGTGTTTGTTATGCACAGGAGAAGATCCAGGAAGCCTCACACAGCAGCAAGTCCTACTTCTTCATCTGTTGTGTTGGAACAGTTTACATGCTCAACACAGAAGTCTACAAAATAATGTGTACCTGAGACAGGAGTTAGCCAAACAAACTATGACACATTCTTACAATAACACAATGGGGTTTTCATCCCAAGATGGATATACATGTTTTTGGCACGCTGTGTATAAACACACACACACACTCACACACACATACACACACTTATTGAGGTTGAGCATAGTGGTGCACACTTGTAATCCTAGTACTTAGGAGAGTGAGGCAAGAGGATCTAGAATTCAAGGCCAGTATGGGCTACATAGTGAGACCCTGTCTCAGAAAGTCAAAATAAAGATGATAGATGATAGATAGATAGGTAGATAGATAGATAGATAGATAGATAGATAGATAAACTACCCTCAAAACTGGTTATGCAAACTTGCAAGTTTATAAACAGTATCTTACCCTTTAGAATATGTTGGGTGTATATTTTATGTCCACAAATTTATGTCCTAATATTATTCTGTATAAACTCTCTTGCCAAAGATAGTCTCTTGACTGTCTGTACACAATGTTCACTGAAGATGTAATTCTGTTCTTCCTGGGGTGCCCATGCCCCTAATCTCTACCTGTTTGGTGCTCTTGGGTAACTCCAATTCCATGTTCAAGGTCCCACTCAAATTCTCCTTCCTCCATAAGATTTTGCCAGATTAGCCCTGCTCATAGTGTTCTCCCTATTAAGAATTCCTTTATTCTTTACTTCATTCACATCCTAACATTTCAACAAACACTTACTAGATGTCCTCTATTCTTTATATTTCATATATATCTATCTCCCTAAGTAGTCTACAACAATGGTTCTTGAAGGATGGCTCCCCAAAACAGCCACAGCAGTACCATCTGGGAACTTTCTAGCAATGTCAATGTACTAAGCCTTCCCCAAACCTACTGACTATATCCAAACATTTGAGAGTGGAGTCCAACAATCTGTGTTTTAACAAACCCTGTAAGTAGTTCTGATGCATGCTGAAATTTTTTTAAAGTTAAGTAGAGTGTTACACACACACACACACACACACACACACATACAGACACACACACTACATTCCCTAAGACTTGGTTAATTGGGTTTTAATTATAGTTTTAGCTAATACCCATTAAGTGCCTATAATTATGTACCAGGAGTTGTAGTTAGCATTAATGTATGTTATCTTTTTACATTTTTTTGCAACAATCTACTAGGTATGAACTAACCAAGAAACAAACTGAGGCATAGAGACAATTTAATTTTTCCAAGATCATACGGTTAACATGTATATTACTGTTAAAGGCAGGATTAAATCTCAAGCAGTAGAACTGTAGAGCTTTCCTTCTTCCATGATAATGGTCTATTGCCCTCTACTCTACACTAGTCTTTTGGCACCTGATTTCTCTTCTCTTGTTCATTTTAAAGCAGCCCCTGATAGAAGTAGTTCCTTTCTTCTCCTGATGATGACAGTGGGCAAGAACAGCAAAGATGCTTAGGAGATCTCTTCAGCTCCATAATTTCCAGAGTTTCTACATGTAACAACTGTGTGGAGTAAGGATTTTTAACCAGTGGTCTATATACCGGCAACAAGGAATCTGAAACCCCTGAAATTATATACAGAAGTGTTTTCTGTGCTCCCATACTGCATATCCATTTTTATAATTCTCCTCAAAATCACTGAAGGATCGTTAATCTAAGAATGCTAAGAATTACTATTCTTGAGTCTATGGTTTAGAACTGGAAAGAATTTAGAGAGTGTGTGGCCCAGGGATTGTTGTAAATTGTCCTGGGACAGATGTCCTCCCTGTTGAATTAGAATTGAAGTGGGCCTAAGAATCTGTATGCTTAGATGGCCTGGATGATTCTGAGGCACACCCAGGTTTTGGAATCAGTGTTCTGATCCAGTGCTTCTTAAACATTTGAGTGCATCAGAATTCCTTAAATAGCTTGCTGGAACACAAATGGCTGGAACCTATCCTCAGATTTCCAGATTCAACAGGTTTGCCTGGAATGTGATAATCTGCATTTCTAACAAGTGCCAAGTGATGGTGATGCTTTGAGCCCACACTTAGAGAATCATCACTCCAGTTTGGTCTCTCTGTAAAAAATAAAGTGAAAGGCCTGGAGATGTATCTTAGTGGGAGAACTCTGGGTTTTCCTGCTTGAGGCCCTAGATTCCATCCCCAGAAAGACAGCCCCCTAAGAAGAAAAGAAAAGAAAAGAAAAGAAAAGAAAAGAAAAGAAAAAAGAAAAGAAAAGAAAGGATTGGAGAGAGTTGGTTGGCTTTTTTAAAGGAATGTGGGTAGTTAAGGAAAGCAAGAACTTTCCTATCTATGTCTTACAGCATCAAGGGATCTACTCTTACTTTTGGATCATTGAGAATACAGCTATATATAAAGAGATGAGCTTGTTATGAATTTTGCTTTTTCCATAGAGTGAAATCATCCAACATAAAGGTTATCCCTGTGAGGAGTATGAAGTTGCAACTGAAGATGGGTATATCCTTTCCATTAACAGAATTCCGCGAGGCCTAATGCAACTTAAGAAGAAAGGTATGGTTCATACAATGGTGCCCCAACATGGCACTCTTCCCTGTAACCCTGACTTCCTTGTGATTTCTGTATGTATAATAGAGTCTGGATTCTAAGTACAGACTGGAATACATTGGTCAAATCAAAGGATGATGTTAGTTCCCCGTAATCTCCATACCACTGCACTACCCATCCCCATCCCCATCCCCATCAATTATCTCAAATAAACATACAGGGTTTGCTTTTCAAACAGGACCATTGGGCTAGGGAAGGATAGCTCAATGGTTGAGAATGTGCTTAGCATGTGTGAAGCCCTGGGTTCAATCCCCAGCACCACATACACACAGCCAAAATACCTCAAGAAAAGCCCATTTCTTAAAGTAGGTGCCATGGCACACACCTATAATCCCAGCAATTTGGAAGGCTGAGGCAGGAAGATGACAAGTTCAAGACAAGATGCAGCCTGCACAAACCAGAGAAATTGTGTCTCAAAATAAGAAAAAAGAGAAAATGTGTCTTTAAAAAAAGAGCTGAGAGTGCAGCTCAGCGGAAGAGGACTTGTCTAACATGCACGAGGCCCTGTGCCCAACCACCTAAAACTGGAAAAAAAAAAAAGGTCCATTTGTGAACCCTTCTAGCACTTAATCCATTCTCCAAATCCTTACTATACAGATATTCTTGAACATTTCCTGATGATTACTTGAACAGGACACACCAATCCATGCTTATGAAGAATGCAAAATCCAGTATTGGCACCTAATGGTTGCCACTGCACACTGTATTCTCCATCCAAAGGGCACTTTAAATATTTAAGATATTGCCTCACTTTTCACTAAGGACTTCTTAAGAAGTAGGCTTCTTAAGGAAAAGCAAGAACTTCTTAAGAAATATGTGCATTCTTAATTTTTGATACATAACTTATATAATTTCATTTTTATATATAAGATTCTTAGCTAATACTGGTTTCTAAAAATTCACCTGGAGCCAGGCATGGTGGTACATCACTTTAATCCTAGCACTTAGGAGGCTGAGGCAGGAGGATCAGTGTGAGTCTAAGGCCAGCTTGGTCTATATAGCAAGTTCCAAGATGGCCTGGGCTATACACTAAGACCCTGTCTCTAAGTAAATAAATAAATAGATATTCATTTGCAATACTAAAGTATGCCCATCTCCCATGTCTATTTGGCACTATTCCTTTTAATACTTTAGCTCTATGATTATAGCAGTAATTACATTATCTGTATACAGTAAAATAATTTCTTCTGTTTTTTTCTATATACCACATACAAAGCTAACTGCTTTATTTTGATTGTTGTTCTGTTGTTAGGGGTCATGGAGTATCCAACTCATAGCGACCCTATGTACAACAGGCAAAGCAGTATTGTCAGTGCTTCTCTGCTATTCGTAGGGTTTTCAATGGCAGATTGATTTTTTTGGGAGGGGGTTGCAGGGTCTTTCTCCAAATTATTTGGTTGTTGTTGTTAGGAGCCGTCGAGTCAAGTCTGACTCATAGCGACCCTGTGTACAGCAGATCGAAACACTTGCCGATTCTGTGCCAGGCAAACCATCTTATTTATGTTTAAGCCCATTGTTGCAGACACTATGTTAATCCATCTGGTGGAGGGTTTTCCTCTTTTCCGTTGACCTGCCACTCTTCCAAACATGATGTCCTTCTCCAGGGATTGTTCTCTCCTGACTACATGTCCGAAATATGTAAGATGCAGTTTGGCCATTTTTGCTTCCAAGGAGCATTAGTCTTCTTTAATTTGCACAATAACCCTTAGGAGCTATCATTCACAGAGGTTATATAACTTCCCCCAGAAGATACTAGTACTTCTAGTATGTTGCACTCAAATCAAGATCCATTAGTTTAGTTTAGTCCATATTCTTAAGTAGAACCAGAAAATACTTGGCAAATGAATGGTGTTGGTGTTTAGTATAAAAACGTTTCGGGATTCTGTTTTATTTTGCCCGAGTCCTATCAGCTATAGGCGAGCACATTCTAGGTGCTGATAACTATTCGTAGAACGAATGAATTCTGTTCAAATAAATGAACATGCAACACTGAGAAACTTTTCACTAAGCCCCACAAATCCTAGAGGGGTGAGCAAAGCACAGCTCTTCCAATAAGTCTAGTGATTATGGTAATTACTAAGTGTGGGGGTCACCTGCAACCCCTATTTTTTTTTTTTTTTTTTGGTCACATCCTGTTGACTGGGACTATTCACTCTGGGATTCACGGAATCAGATTTTAAGTACACTTGGTGCACAATACTCCCTCTAGTGGCTGATATTATTCCTGCACTCCCTTTTGCCTCTTGAAGGAGGCTATTAACTTATTCAATGGAATGTCATTCATTACTGTAATTGTATCTCAATGCTCAAATTTTCCCGTGTTGAAAGGAACTTCTTCATAATGGTTTGTGGATCCTTTTGACATAAAGGAAACTTAATCATTCAACATCTATATATGTGTGTATATACACTTAATATATATTATGTAAATATGTTAATCATTATAGTACACGCTCTACTGGGGCACTTCTAATGTTTTCTGAGAAGCCCAAACAAGCCCAGTACTAATAATTATGCAAAAAATCAAAGGAATCTGAATTTTATTGATTCTTTTTCCTTTCCCAGGCATTGTGCTGTCTATTCCTTGTGCTCTATTTTATTTAATCATGACAAAAATCTCATTATACTGATGAGGAAATCAAGATGCAAAAATAAGCTAGATGCAGTTGTGCATACCTGTGATCCCAGCAATTCTAGGCTTAGAGGCAGAAAGATCTCAAGTTCAAGGCCAGAGGCAGCCTGCACAATTTAGCAAGACAGTATCTCAAGATAAAAAATGAAAAAGTGGCTGGGCGTGCAGCCCAGTGATAGAGCAGTTGCAAAGTATGCATGAGGCCTTGGGTTCGGTTCCACAGTAATATGCAAAAAAGAGGAAAAAAGACACTGAAGTGTTAAGTAATCAACCAAGATAATCAAGCTAGCAAGCACCTGAATGAAGATTTGGACATAAGCTTCTCTGACTTGGAAGCTCTTGCACATTAGGGAATAACAGGAAAAGTGGAGATCATTTCATGCCATTGACATTTTGTCTGCAGGGTCCAGGCCAGTGGTGTTGCTGCAGCATGGCCTGCTCGGAGATGCTAGCAACTGGATTTCCAACCTGCCCAACAACAGCCTGGGCTTCATTCTGGCTGATGCTGGTTTTGACGTGTGGATGGGAAACAGCAGGGGAAACACTTGGTCTCGGAAACACAAGACGCTGTCCATAGACCAAGATGAGTTCTGGGCTTTCAGGTATAAGAAAATCTTGAGAATAGATGTGGATGTCATTGGGAGACCTGGGAAAAGATTATGGCTTTTTGTATCTGGACAACTCATTTTGGTGGATCAATATTCTAACATGATATCCCCCAATTTTCTTAGTTATCTAGTGATTCCTTTGGGGGAGTACAGGGAATATCGGTTTCCCACATTGAATGTTGGGTCTGACTGAGTGGGTGAGAATGGAGGTTGGAGTCAGGCAATTGAGACTGGAATGAGAGAATCGTAGATCCATTCCTTCATAGGTGAGGATCCATGGACTAATCCTTCCATGTGTGATGACAAGGGTTAGCATTACCAGGAGAGTAGACCAGACAGCATTAAAAAGAAAGAAAACTAGTAAGCCTTGGAGGCATCAATTCAACTAACATTTCACATGGCCTTATGAAAGGTTTTCATATTTGTACTTACATTATCTACTGATATTCAACCTGCTCCTTATAGTTTCATGAGAGAAGGGTTCTTGCCGCATCTTTAATATTTGTCCTGTAAGGCAATCCATATGGCCCTGTGTTGTGCCCATGGAGTAAGAGGACCTCTCCATTAGGCGGTGCTCATATGCTCAGTAAACATTCACTGGTGATTATCTCTCCATGATAACATCTGGAGAGAAGTTTGCTGGCAGTCTAGGACCCCAGAGACATCACATGTTTGAAACAAGCCCATGATGATTGTTGTGAGGGCATAGAGACAAGCTAGCAGGGCTGAGCACTTGAGACCTTGACTGTAAACCCTGGGGGAGGGGGAGATTCTATTTGTATCTGATTATAATTTTTCATATAACTTTGTCTTTTCCCCTTGTAGTTATGATGAAATGGCTAGGTTTGACCTTCCTGCAGTGATAAACTTTATTTTGCAGAAAACGGGCCAGGAAAAGATCTATTATATCGGCTATTCACAGGGCACCACCATGGGTATGTTCAAAAAACAGCAGGTTTGTATACTGGGGAGAAATATGAGCCTTCGGCATGAGCCATGCCCGGACTCCATCATCTCTCACTCCTCACAGATCTGGCCTTTTACTTCTCAGTGGCTCTAAGAGCTAAGGGGAACAGAGACTGAGGGAGGCCTGTGGGACAGCAGAAGAGCAAGGGCATTGGAGTCAGACAGATGTGGATTCAAAGAATGTTTCTGAAACCCCTCAGATAGATATTCTTGGGTACATTCTTCAACCACCCTAGTCTCAGTTTCTTCATCTACAAGATGGGAATAATAATTCCTTCTTAAGGGTGTTAGAACTCTTTGAACTATGCAATATGATAATGTATATGAAGTATGTCTAAGACACAGGTGTAAGAGGTTTCTGGCAAACAGTGTGCAATCAATAAATGTGCTGAATGAAGTCGATCACATAGTAAGCAATCCAAAAACAGAAAGCATTATCATCATATTATAACCAGAACTGATGGGGGTTCTATTGAAGTCTCTCTCTTTTTCTGCTAATGTCAACCCTTGGAATTAGGTCTTTAGTGTCATTTTGCTTTGGATGGGTTTATGAGACATTAGCTGGTGGTCCCTGAAGGATATAGATCACTACCATGGGCATATGGAGATTGGCTCTGCTGGCCCTGTAGCAGACCTAAATCAAGAGGAAAAGTGTGCTTGCCTTAGATTAAGAGGAAGAAAGATCCTGAGAGGCACAGTGTGCACCACAAAGAGAAGACTCTCTGAGACTCAAGAAAGTGCTTTACCCCTGCTCAAAGGCCACAGTAGTGGAGTGTACCTAGCATGAGTGAGGACCTGGGTTCAACTCCCCCCCCCCCGCCCCCGCACTGAAAAGAAAAGAAAAGAAGAACGAGAAGAAAAGAAAAGAAAAGAAAGAAACTTGCTTTGAGAAATTTCACGGGGAAAAGAGCCATGATAAAAAGGGGGAAATTGAGTATATGTGTGAATCCAAAATTTTCTTGGAAAGCCTCTTATGTCTCAAATTGTTTGAATCTCCCTTGCAAGTTACTCAGCCCTAGAGGATACTACTTCCTATGGGAGCAGGCTGAGAGTCACAGCAAACCTGGCTGGCAAAGACCAAACTACTTAAACCAGAGCCTCTGGTCACTGACTTTTGTTAAGCCAATAGCACATATAGTTTACCGCACAAGATTAAACTGACTCCAAAAACAGCAGAATAATCAGCTACTTTTGTTTCATTCTCCCCTCTTCTCTCTTATATGTATAAATCATAGCGTTACTGTAAGTGTATGATGGGAACAATGTGACTCACTGGCTCTTCTTAGGTATTAATCACGCTACTCTTTTCCTACAAAACTTTCCTAGCTGTCACTTATGATCACTATTCACAATGACATGTTCAAAGTAAAATAGAATTCTGTTTCAAGAATTCTAATGCCTCAAAGACTATTGGAACTCAGGTACTAGTTCAGTTGGTTTATTTATTTATTTAGTTGCACTAGGGGGTTGAATCTGGGCCTCACACATGCTTTTCAAGCTGTCTACCAATGGGCTGCACTTCTAGTCCATTTTTTACTTTTAATTTTGAGACAGGCCCTCACTAAATTACATAGGCTGCCTCTGGCTTCAAACTTGTGATCCTCCTGCCTCTGCCTCTGGAGTTAGTGGGATTATAGGTGTGCACCACCGCACCTGCCTTGGTTGGCTTAATTTTAACTGATGCTCTCCAGAGAATAAAAGGAAATCTAGCTTTTACATTATCTTTTCCTTTTTTATATAACATTAATGGGTTCTAGTAGTACTAGCACTCACCATACCCTTCAGAGAAAGATTGCAGTGTTATGTATCAGCTCATAGGTCTTTTAAGAAATGTTTTGTCTGTACTCAAATCATTCTGTTTGACTTGATGACAAAGGTGCAAATGATGAGACCAGATGCTGTCTTGAGAGGAAGGAAGGGGTAAGAAAGCATAAGATTTTCCCAGTGATAAACTATGAGGCTGTTACTATGGAGAACTTGAACTTGTTTTGCATAAAGAGAACTATTACTTGAAGAGCTTATCTAGAATTCTCAGATTTTGACATCTGAACTGAGTTCTAATGTGGTCAGAGTTAAGCTGAGATGCAGTTACTGTGTTTTCAACCCAGGTTAGCTGGGAGAGCAAAGGGTAATAAAAAGCCACTCCTGTGCCTGCCCTTATAACTGGCAAACCCAATCAGATGCAAGGAAAAGGAGAGAAGGACTCAGTCTTTCTCAGTACTTACCCCACTTCTGGGAACTGAACAGAAGTTGTGTAAGTCTAATTTTTCTCTGCTAAGCCCTCCTCCCCATTCCTCAAACTGCAATGTCAGCCTAGACAGAGAGTACAGAGACTTCTTAGAAATATACACAGTATTTCAAATACAAGACTATGCCCTGGTTTTATGACATAGCCTTTTTCTTCTAGAGGCTCCATAGAGTTCTTCCCCACACAATGGTATTTTGGGGAATTTGCCTTTCTGTTCTATAGATAAGGAAACTGAGTCACAGACTGAATTAACCAAGATTTCTCATACCAAGTCTATAGCAGAAATAAGAATAGAGTCCAGTTCACTAGAAAACTTGTTTATTGTACTCTGTGAAGATTTGTTTTCCAGAAGAGGTTTTGGATCTCGGAAAACAAACAAAAAACCTGTTTACTCCTATGCCCACTGTAACAAAACATACTTGTTACCAAATGAGATGATTTCTCTAATTTTCAATTTCCTTCACTATAGGCACATACCTGTAATCTCAGCTACGGGAGAGGCAGAGGCAAGAGAATAGTGAGTTTGAGGTGAGAGGCAGCCTGTGGGACCATGTCTCAAAATAAAGAATAAAAGAAAATAAAGTGAAAAAGAGGCTGGAGTTGCAGCTCAGTAGCAGAATACTTTCATAGTATGTGCAAAGCCCTGGATTTAAAACCCCAGTACTGAAGAAAAAAAAAAGGCAAAATATACATTTTGGGAATTAAATGAGGTAAGAGTGATAAATGTTCCCAGTAAAGTGTCCAGAATATAGTTACCTAAAAATATTTTTTTTCAAAATCAGTGTTATTGTATTCAACAGTTTCGTTTTTTCTGCAGTGCTAAAGATCAGACCTAGGACCTTATGCATGCTAGGCAAGTGCTCTACCACTGAACTATATCCCTAACCTTTGACTTTTTCAAGATAGGATCTCACTACATGGCTTAGGCTGATCCAGAATTCATGATCCTCCTGCCTCTGCCTCACAAGAGCTGAGCTTAAAGGTGTGCAGCACCACACTTAGCACTGTATTCAATAATTTAATTCAAAAAGAACTTAGTACTTGAAAGCAAATATGGTAGGTGTCACATGGAACACAGAGGAGTTCTTGCTGTTATCTCTCTTCACAGGAGCTTCTTATTGCATCACAGGAAAATTAAGAAGCCATCACAAATACTTATTGAAAGATTTTGATAGTAGTAAAATACACATTGTATGAGTTCTAGGATATTCCATATCCATTCTGATAATTTTTTCTCTCTTACAGGCTTTATTGCATTTTCTACAATGCCAGAGCTGGCTCATAAGATCAAAATGTATTTTGCTTTAGCTCCCATAGCTACTGTTAAATATGCAAAAAGCCCTGGGACCAAATTTTTATTGCTACCAGATATGATGATTAAGGTATGTGATACTTTAAATAATCCCTTGTGTGTATAGGAAAGTCTTTCAGCCCACTTTCTAAAAACATGTACTTTCTTGTGGTACTGGGGGATAAATCCAGGACCTTGTACATGCTAGGCAAGTGCTCTACCATGGAGCTAACACCCTCAACCTTTTTTATCTTTTATCTTGAGATAGGGTCTCCCTAAGTTACACAGGCTGCCTCTGGCCTTGAACTTGTGATCCTGCTGCCTCTGCCTCCTGAGTCACTGTGATTACAGGTGTGCCTGACTCTAAAAGATATAGATTTAAATTAGAGCCACTTTTCTGATTATATTGTAATGACCATATTTCACTTCATATTTTTACAGGGATTATTTGGCAAAAAGGAATTTCTGTACCAGACCAGATTTTTCAGACAACTTGTTATTTACCTTTGTGGCCAGATGATTCTTGATCAAATTTGTAGCAATATCATATTACTTCTAGGAGGATTTAACACAAATAATATGAACATGGTAAGTAGAAGCCTCATAAATTTCCAATTTCCTAAGTAAAGCTAAGAGTTATTAGTCTCTCTCCCTGAGGATGAGCTCCCACCAGTGAAAACTTAGGGAAAGGATATGTACCCAGTAATTTTCAGTTTCCAAATTGTAAGGAAATGCTTTGGAAAAGCCAAAACAAGGTTAACATTAGGGCACTGCTAGATATTAGCTTCACAGATCATATGTGGAAGAGGTCTGAAAGCTGGCAGTAACTTAACAGGTGGGAAAGAGCAATTAGAACCCAAGAGTCAACAGAGAGACCTGCCACGCATCACTCGTGTCTTTCCTCCACCTGGGACCTTTCAGCTTGTAGTTTAAGTTCCTTGACAGCAAGTCTGGGAGTTTTGGTTTGGCTTTGGCATAGCTGACAATTGGTAAGCGTCACCAGGTGGATTTCATAGGGACGTGTTCTCTGAGATGGAGATTAACATGCAGAGTGATGTTGGGTTCTTCGCTTGAGATGATACTTAAAGAAGGAAGGAAACAGGATTTGGTAGGTGGAGGATGTGAAGCTGTGGTTCAGCATCAATACAAGCCACAGTTGGTCGCATAGAGATGTGTGAAGATGGGGAGCCCTTCAGAACTGCCTCCAGGGGGGAGGAAAAAGCTGGATCTTCATAGCCCACCTACACCAGTCATTCAGTGCAGACGATAGCAGTGATGAGGGCGACACTGGGCAAGGCATCACTCTCCAGCCAGGCAGCCCCAGTGAGGGCTGAAGGTGAAGGGCTGGCTGTCAGAAGCTCTCCCAGCAGCTAGGGGAATGCCTTTAATCCCTGGAGATTTTTTTCTTCATTTCTTGATCAAAACTTGATTTATACCTAATGTTTGATAGGGATTATTATGTGCTAGGCTAAGGTATGCCCTATAACAAATCTATGAGATAAATTTTATTAACATTCTCACTTTACAGATTAGTATAATGAGATTCAATGTGTTAAATAACTTGCCCAGATTCACTTAAAAATTAAACAGCAGAGCTAGGCCCAATTCCAGATCCCTTATCCTAAATATCTCTAGTAAAGTTTTCTAAATGAAAAAGTCATGTCTCCAATGGGAAGCTATTCTCAAATGAAAAAATACAGGTGCTCAGGAAGACATGTAGTAAATCTTATTTATATGCACTATACATGACTATTTTGTAGATAATTATTGATAATTTGATTATGTTCCCATTTCTTAGTCTGACACCCGGCCATTTGGTCTTGACAAGGTACATGTCTTGAGAGTTTTTCCCACAAACCACTCATGCTTTGTTACAGAGTCGAGCAAATGTGTATGTTGCCCATACTCCTGCTGGAACCTCTGTGCAAAATATTCTACATTGGAGCCAGGTAAGAATGCTGAACTTGTAAGTAGTCTTTGCATGCTATGTCTGGAATAGTCAGAGAGCCCAGGGCGGTATATTTATTCCAAGATGAAATGCAATCTTTTCAATGATGTTTCAACTTTGAATTTGATCTTGATTATTAAAATTTTTAAAGCTAGGAGAAGAAGGGATAAGCCTTGCTAAAGACATCTTTGTTGTTGTTGTTGTTGTTAGGTGCTGTCGAGTTGGTATCCGACTCATAGCGACCCTCTGTACAACAGGGGAAACACTATTGCCAGTGCTTCTCTGCTGTTCATAGGATTTTCAATGGCAGATTGACTTTTGGGAGGGGTTTTCCAGGTCCTTCTCCCAAGCCTACAGCTTCTGGTGTTCCCAGGCGGTCTCCCATCCAGGTACTAACCAGGCCCAACCCTGCTTAGCTTCCGAGATCTGACGGGATCGGATGCCACAGGGCTACAGCTGCAGGCAAAAGACATCTTTAGTGGGTCTTAAAAGTAAGATGGTCCAAGTAAGACCTTTCTTTGTTCCCAGCTACCTCAAAGATGTGAATTATGTTTCTTCATTCTCCTTTTTGGCTCCTCCAGCAGCATGGTCAGGTCGAAACAAAAATGCTAAGGTGGACCTAGTTCTCAAAGAGATTTTTCATAGAAGTCTTTTATGCTGCAGTCTTCATTTACACTCTTATGAGAAAAAGTCCCATGTGGGTGTGTGGAGAGAGACAGACAGACATAGAGAGAGAATGATTCAAACCATAGGAAAATTCTGAGTTGAATTTAATTTTAGCCACTACCTCCCAGGATTATCACGTTGCACAATTCCAAGGGGTCTTTTCTGATTGTAGCCTCCTGAATTGTGCCAGATACCCATCCACATTGATTGCAATGGGAATGTCCTTCCTGGAGTTGAGTAGGTGGTAGTCAAGCATTTCAGTACTCAGTCTTTCTCCCTGAAAGAGCCTGATTCTTGCCTTTGCACATTCCTGAAGATTACTGCAGATGTGGTAGCACATTTCTACCACCCTTTTGTTGTTCATAGGGTCGCTATGAGTTGGATACTGACTCAATGGCACCTAACAACATCACTCCATTTGAATGTCCTGAAATTTTTTCTCTTCTTCTAGGCAGTGAATTCTGGAGAACTACGTGCATTTGACTGGGGGAGTGAGACCAAAAATCTGGAGAAAGGCAATCATGTAAGAAAGTCAAATACCATCTGCTAAAAATATATATCCTTTGAAAATGTGTGAGAGGGAAGTTACAGCGACAGGTTATTCTAGGGATGGGAATAAAACACAAGAAGATAGGCAGAAAATGATAATTGAGGTATGACTCCATTTGAAAATGGGAAAATACTCAGCATAGTCAAGAGGACTGACTGCTTGTACAGTAGAGGAGGAAAATTTTTGTTTTCCCTCTGAGGCTGCCTCTTGACCTAGGTGCTGGACTTCTCAGGAGAAAGGTAGAGTAGATTTGGTTCAGGGACGAGTACACTCTATAGTGGATACCAGAAGTATCCTTTTAGAATCAAAACAGGCAAACAAATGGGGATGGTGACAATGAACTTGTTTCATGGCACAGTAAAAAGTATAGGAAATGGCAAGTGGGGATTCCTAGGCTAGTCTTGCCTTGGCTCCAAAATCTTGCATGATAGTGGGTAGGCTGCTTTGATTCACCAGGACTCACTTCCTTTCTCTTTAAAATAAAAACTATTGGATTCAATAATCCTGAGTTCTTCCTGACCACACTTTGAATGAATGTGGGATTTGTAAGTTAAAAACATGAAAAACCAATATTATTATATAACCCAGGAAAATCTATAACCAGCACTATGGAATCAAATTAAAAATGGAATTATAGACAATCAAAATTGGGTAAATATGCTCTTTTGAGCTTAAAATCTTCACTGAAGACATTGGTTAGTATGTATGTGCTTATAAATAAACGTTGATGATACTAACAATACTGGAGGAGGAAGAGGACATACCTCCCAGGGGTGGGGTTTAGCTTAGTTGGTAGAGTGCCACTGTGCAGTCTCTGAGGCCATCGGTTCAATCCCCAGCACTGCAAAAATGGGAGAAAGGACCTGGCAGCCCACTTGAGATAATCCCCAAACAATCAGCCACTGAAAATCCTGTGAGGGTCAATATGAGTCAGACACAACTCGATGGCTCCTAAGAACAACAAACAAGCTTTCTTTGAGAGTCTCACATCATACTTAAGGGTTGTATATCCATTTCTATATAACATACCAGGAAATGGAACCATTGGTGTAGTTACTCCTGGATGTTGTTGTTGTTTTTGTTAGGTGCCATCGAGTCGGTATCCGACTCATAGCGACCCTCATAGGGTTTTCAATGGCTGAGTGCTTCGGGATTGCCTTGGGAGTGGATTGCCAGGTCCTTCTCCCATTTTTGCGGTGCTGGGAATTGAACTCGGGGCCTCAGAGACTGCAGTGCAGCGCTCTACCCACTGATCTAAAGAAACTCTTAGTCATGGTTATCGACTGCTTCTTTTTAGATCCTTCTTCACTGTTTCCTAAGATATGACATTAGAGAAACTATTCCTGTTCTAAGATCATTTTAATTTATTGACATTTAATGTACTGAGTTCTAGAGAAAGTGATGCCTGCAGAATAAGCACCAAAAAATGGTAATAGAGGGGAAGAGAACACATATAAAAAGAGGTCATAGAATGATGGCATCTTAGAGCTAGATGTCACTTTTGGTTCAATCTCTTAACATGTAAAATGAGAAAAAAAAAAGAAAAAAGACTGTAGAATATTCCAAACTTTCATGTTTAAATTAGGCTATCACTCCAATTTCTTAGGGAACCATAAAGACAAATACAGCCATTTGGGACTGAAGCTGAGGCTCCAGGGTGGATTTTGCAAAAAAACATGGGCCTCACCAATTCTATGGAAAATTCTAGGGACTGATAAATGCCAAGAGCTCAGACTGGCAAGCAAATCTACCAACACTGCTTGAATAAAGACCGTTCCCTGGAATTAGAAAGAATACATACCCTTCTTTGGGTGATTTGGAGTTGCAGGGAGCAGAAAATGGGGTTTGGGCAGATATTTAACTTTGCTTCCTTCTTAGTTCAAATTATGTGAGGGCTAGAATCTGATTTGTGGGTTTCTTGTATTTTCCAAGGTATGGTGAACCTGGGCCTATCTGTGATCACATAAAGTGTCTATGAGAATCTAGATGCATTCCTAGTAGGTTCTCTTGCCTTTTCTGTGAACTATCTCTAATTCGTGCCTTGTAAAATGTTTGTGAAATTATCTTTTAATGATAATACAGACATTAATCGCAACATTAGTTTTGGAGGCAATTTAATTGTAATATATTTAATAGGAAAAAAGCAAACATTCAATGACTAAGGTACAAGGTAGGACCTAGGAGTATAGCTCAGTGATAGAGCATGTGCTTAGCATGCATGAGGCCCTGGGATTGATGCCTATCACCCCCCCACACACACACAAATTTACATATTTTCCACATGACCTAGTAGGTTATTACAGATGTTACCCCCATTTCACAGATGAGGAAACTGAGATTCAATCATGGCAAATAATTTTACCTTAAAGTAGAGGATGGAACAGAAACTGTAAATGGAGTTCTGCAAGGTTCTAACACCCATGCATCTTCTATCACAACACATGGCATGTTTGTTATGTTTATTTGAAATATAAATTATGAGTTTGCAGTTAAAATATTATTTAGAGTTAAAACTACTTATTTTTTTTTAATCCAGCCAACTCCTATAAGGTACAAAGTTCGAGATATGACAGTCCCGACAGCGATGTGGACAGGAGGTCAAGACTGGCTTTCAAATCCAGAAGATGTGAAATCGCTGCTCTCTGAAGTGACCAACCTCATCTACCACAAGAACATTCCTGAATGGGCTCATGTGGATTTCATCTGGGGACTGGATGCTCCTCACCAGGTGTACAATGAAATCATACATATGATGAAGCAGGAGACCCATCTTTTTCAGGGAACTCATAAGGGCACTTTGTAAGGTTGATATTGATAAGTCTTCTGAACAACTTCATGGAATATGGGGATAGGGCCAGGAGTAGAAGTTTGGAAGGGGAATTTCCAGAAGTGGAAAACTACCCCTCAGTAGAAGAGATGACAGAGACATAGTATACATTCTTCAGATTTCTACATTTGGCACTAAAACTAATATTTTCTCTCTTTTTCTGTTAGTTTAACTAAACTAATTTGGTAAAAACCAGTTTCCTGTGCTATTATATAGTTTTTTTGAGGAGTGGGTTTTACTTGACAACCAGAAAATATCTTGTTATGGTTTAAATATGAAATGCCCTCCAAAGGCCTATGTGCTTGAATGCTTAACCCCCAGCTAGTATTGCTATTTTGGGAGATTGTGGAACCTTGAAGAGGTGGGGCCTACCTGGAGGAGGTGGGTTCTTGGGAACATATCTGGTCCCATCCTGTAAGCTGTCTCTGCTTCCTGTCCACCATGATATGAAAAGCTGTCCTCTGCTACTTGACCCTTCTGCCATGACAAGCACATGGAACAAAATAAACATGGACTGAACTCTATGAAACTGTGGGCCAAAATAAATATTTCCTTCCTTGTTTCTTGCTGAGTATTTTGGTCACAGTGATAGATAACTAATGCAAAAAATTGGTACCAGGAATGGGGTCACTGCTGTGACTAAAACTAACTAGATTATGGGAAGAATTTGGAAGACTTTCAGAAGCAGGCTAGAGAATCCCTAGAATGCTATAAACAGAGATTAATGGGCAATTCTGGTGGATGCTCAGAAGTCCAGAATGTCAATAGAAATAGGGACACTAAATACAGTGCTCATAATGTTTCAGATGGGAACAAGGGCTCTTTTGGGAATTGGACTAGAAGCCATTCATATTACATTCTGGAAAAAAATTTGCCTACATTTTCCCCATGTCCTGAAAATTTGAGTGAGCCTAAATTAAAAAGTAGTGGACTCATTAGTTTGGTGGAGGAAATTTTAAGACAGCATAGCATTCAAGCTGTGGCATTGTTATTACTGGCTGCTTTTAGGCAGATTCACAGTGACAATCAAAAACAAAATGCAGAGCAAAAACATTTGAAAAACATTTTTCTTTTCTGGCCAGAAAAGAAGCATATTTAAAATTGTTAAAGAGATTAGCATTAGTAAAGAGAAGCCAAGCACTTTATACTAGGACAAAAGAAAAGGTGTCTTGAAGGAATTTCAAGAATTGGAAGACCCCACCCATCTCAGGCTTCAGAGTGTAAAACTACAAACTCATTTGAAAGACTTTTCTTTGAAAAATCAGTACCTCCGGAGCATCCTGCTCACACAGGGAAGCATGGGGAAGTATTTTCCTGGATTCAACCACCTAGGCACTCAGAGGCCACTATAGCTGTGGTCCAAGTTGGACCAGCTAATACTTAAGCTGATAGCAGAATGTAGAATTATCCACATGGCCCTGGCTTTTCAGGTACCCTGGTTGCAAGAGTTAAGGGTCATGGAGGCTTCTGCCAAGATTCCAAAGGAAAGCCTGTGGGTCCAGACAGTATGTAGCAGGGTCAGATTACCTGTGGGAACCTCTGTGAGGGCAATGATTGAAGATGTGAAGGTGAAGCCCAAGCTGCAGTGGAGACCCCAGGATGTTGGAGATACCAGGAATGTGGACTATCTACCAAGGAAAGCTACAAAGCCACTAGTGGAGCCAGCCCCAAAGAGAAGCTGCAAATGGCAAAGTCAGAGGGGTGTGGCTGCTTAAGCCTGTTGGAGCTCATATCAGGAGACCATGTGCCCCATAGCCAGACATGGAGCTACAAGATTTAATATTTGTACTGAATTTTGGTCTTGCTTTGTTTCCCTCTCTCTTTTTTATGCTCCAATTCCTCCCTTTTGGAATAGGAGCTAGTGCATATTGGAAGTATGTAGCTTTATTTATGATTTTCCAGAGATTCATAGGTAAGAGTTTGCCTTGAATTTTAAAAGAAACTTTGACTTTGGACTTTGGGAGCACTTAAAAATAGATTAAGTGCATTTTGCATTATGAGATGGCCATGAGCCTTTGGGGACCAGAGTAAAATGTTATCGTTTGAATATGAAATGTCATCCATAGCCTTATGTGTTTGAATATTTGGTCTCCAGCTCTTGGTACTATTTTGGGAAGCTGTAGAACCCTTAGAAAGTGGGATCTAGCTGGAGCAGGCACGTCACTGGCAGTGAGTCCTTGGGGGTGTATTATCCCTGGCTCCATCCTGTAAGCTCTCTCTGCTTCCTGACCACCATAATATGAACAGGTGTCCTCTGCCACCTGCTCCTGAGATGCCCTGCCCAAGCATTTGGAACCAAACATGGACTGAGCCTCATTAAACTATGAGACAAAATAAAATTGTCCTTCCTTAAGTTATTTCTGTCAGGTATTTTGGTCACAGTAATGCAAATGTAACTAATGCATATCTAATACATAACAAAAAATAACTAATACATAATAATATTGACTATATCATTCAGGTAAACCTCCTCAAAATATTTTTTTTCTGTAAGTTGTATTTTTGGAACAGTAAAGTAAAAGGACAAATTGGGACAAACTTCGAGGTTGTAAACTTCTGGATTGTTGACTTGGACAGAAGGAGCTGGATACTTCTACCTTGTTCCTGCAGAGACAAGGATACTACCTCAGGAAGCCAAACAGCAACAAAAAATCAATGTGTGGTACAGATGAAACATATGTTAAACACCCTCAAAATAGAGCCAAGTTTCATCATTGATTCTCAAAGGAAATAATTTTGTAGGAGTTTATGAGTTTTCCAATAAATGCATTGTGCATTACATATAGCATGTATGGGTATGTCAGTACCTAGATTCTAGTCTGTTTGTTTGAGAATTTGCAGCCTGTTGCTAGGAGACATTGGTCCAATTTTCCATCTGCAAAAATTAAAAGCTATGAAGAAAAAAATTATAATGTTATGAAGGTAATGAAATAAATTGTCATGTGCTTTATCCTTTGATCAAAACAAAGGTACAGTTAGACAATCTCCCCAACTCATTCACAAATCTAGATTTATTTCTTTAGAAAATTACTCAATTTTCACAGTTTCAAAGATGACAGTTGTTAAATCATATGAGTACTATTCTGTAAAATCTACTCTGAAACTCAATCAAAGGTATAAGGTGTATGTCAAATGAATACTGTTGAGAATACACTGGTGTATGCTGAAGGTATACTAGTGTGTGAACTTCATTTGTTTTTGTGTGTCCCCCAGAGTTACCTGGTAACTCAGTCCAATGATAATGGATCTTAAATAATATATTTAGAGACACTTAAAGACTTTAGAATCTATGTGTCTATAGTACTACTCCCTCAGGGCCTATACATAGTTCCTTAAACATTTCTGGATTTGATTTTTATTAGAACTTGTTCTGTTCAAGGGTAGTAAGTCTTTCATTCTTAGACTATATTTGTAACCATCTATAGTATGGGTTAGTCCATGTCTACAGCTGTGCCTGAGTCAGTCTTGATTTTAAAAATTCATCATATTCTTAAAGTCTACTTATTTCCACTCAATCTCCTTCACAAAGGAAGTAAGACAGGTATTTTGGTACTGATAATCTCACTTAAAATATAATGTGGATACCACCTTATTATATATCTCTGTTTTTGTGAACAAGTCCTTTATCCAAATGAGTTACAATAATATTTTAAGTTTCACCAATAAAAATAAACAAAACTGGGACTGGGGTATAGCTTAGTGGTAGAGCATGTGCTTAGGTTGCATAAGGCCCTGGATTCAATTCCCAGCACCACAAAAAAGACAATAAATAAATAAAACTAACAAGGTAGTAGCCATCTTGTATTTACAACAGGATCATAAATTCAATTATTTTTATTTATTTATTCATTTAAACTTTTTGTGTGCTGAGGATCAAACCAAGGGCATTGCACATGGCAAACACATGCTCTATTTCTGAGTTATATCCTCATCCCCATAAGGATATTTTTGAATAAACATTTTGATAGTTACATGTCTTGCTCAAACCAAAAGGCTTTTATCTGTAATATGGTATATGGTGGTATACTGGTAAACCAGCTCTCTGGAAACAACAACAAAAAATGTTCTGCTTTGTAGCATTTGCCAATTTCTATAGTGTAAACATGTTCACTGCTGGTAACTGATAGATGTTTTTATTGAAGTTGTTTCATGAAAGGAACATTTACATTGGAATCTGTAAACCTCTACAACATATTTATAACATTTGATATCAATATACATAGTTTGATTCTTCCTCTTAGTACTTAAAAGGGCCTGAGATGAATAGTTTGTCTCCTAGGACATGATGTAAGACTCTTTATAAGCCAGACACAACTGGGAAGAGAGAATGCTACCTCAGATAACTCTGGTCCTCTTCTTCAGGACAGACTGAGTCTGAAATAGCAGTTTGGGGCAGAAATGGAGACTCCAACGCCTTTAATGCTTCACTTAGAAGGATTATGGCCATGGTAAATTCCACTGAATAAAAAATATTATAAATACAAAGCTCTTCAAAAACATTAATCATGGCAACCATCATCATCATACCCATCAAGTGGAAGAATCCTGGTTGCATGGCCCATAGACCAAGAGTGCAAGATGGAAATAAAATCCAGTCTTGTAGCTGTGTCTCTGTCTCCATATGTGAGGTTATAATGCTTTCCTTAGCATCAATTCTATCTGGGAAAATTTGAGTTTCTGTGCAATATCCAGTGAGCTCTCACCATGCTAAAGAGAAAAAAAAAGAAATTAGTTATTTGGCTTCCAGTAAAGTCAAATACCAATGCACAAGGTCTAGTAAACAGTTTAGACTCTCAGGCTTGGCAAAGGCCTTAAATATCATTCATCCTAAAAATAATGGGATTACTTCATTCCTGAATGAGAATGATTAATTTTACTCTTATTCATATGGGAGGCAATGAACTGGCTTCAATACAAGGACTAGAGAAGATTGTGTGGCTAGGAGGACCTCAGACCATGGCTCCCAGATCCTTACCTTATTCTTTATCATGGGATCTGCATGGGCTTCCAGGAGCAGAGGGATGAGAGTCTGGTTTTTCATTTTGCATGCATAATGTAATGCTGTACAGCCATACTGAAACACAAAGGGCCAACTTTATAGCTCATCAGCCTCCACAAACTTCAACATGTAGCTTCTCTAGCAACTCTTCACGTTGCATAGCAAACAACTAAGCAAAAAAGTATGCACATCACCCATGGGCCAGCTTGTTTCTTGCATTGCAAAAGTTTTCTTTCCTGCCCCAATTTGTATATTAATATCATATAAGCCATTAACATCTTCCTTTTTCTCATTTTTTTGTCTCAAACTCAAAAATGGAACTTTATAAAAAGCTAATGCTTAATTACACCAAGGTCCCACTGTACAGTTCTATTGTTGGTGTTAGGTGCCATGGAGTCAGGTCCCACCCATAGACAGTCTCATAGGGCTTTCAGGGGCTAATTGCTTCAGGATTGCTTTGGGAGCAGATTGCCATGTCCTTCTCTGGGTTTTGTGATGCTGAGGATCAAACCCAAGTCCTCAGCGAGAGCGTGGCACGAGGCACTCTCCTAGCTGAGCTAGCCACCAGTAGAATTCTAATATGCCTGGGCACACCAATCATTTTAACATCTTTTCCCTTAAGGAGTTTTCACCTGGTCCTCTTCACAAATGTTATCCTCTATGGTTCTAGGTCAAAATCCCCATAGTCTGAAGAAGGTAGGTGATCATATCGTTATAGAACATCTATAATATCACAGAAGTTTGACTTAGAAGTCCACATAGTTTTAGTTCGTATTATATATTTTAAAAATAGTGGTTATATTCTGTTGGTGGGCTGGGGTTTAGCTCAGTTGGTAGAGTGCCTGCTCTGCACCATCTGAGCACCAGCGTTTGATTCCCAGCACTGCAAAAATGGGAGAAGGATGTGGCAGTCCACTCCCAGAAACAATCAGCCATTGAAAACCCTATGAAGGTCGCTATGAGTCAGATGTGACTGGTCAACACCTAACAACAACAATTCTGTTAGTACTAATTTAAAACTTTAGCTACAGGTAAAATATGTGTGTTTGTGTGTGTGTGTGTGTGTGTGTGTGTGTGTGTGTGTGTGTGTATACATATCTGGAGAAATTGTGTTCAAAACATTGCCTTTCAAAAAGCGGCCAAGATATCATGGCTTTGGTAAGTGAAGAAATAACATCCTCAACTATAAAGACAAACAAAATTAATTCTGGAATTTTGTCCCTAGAAATTCTTCTAAGAATATGGGAAATAATGCTGCAAGCATTTATTTTTATTAATTGCTGGCATGATGAATGGAAGATCTGTCTCTGAATATTTCCATGTGAAACAGGGTCTGATTAAAAATTTAAAACACTGCTAGGTGCAATGGCATGCACCTGTAATCTCAGTGACTCAGAGGCAGAAGCAGGAGGATCTCAAGTTCAAAGCCAGAGGCAGCCTTTGTAGCTTAGCAAGACTCTTTGTCCAGATAAAAAATAAAAAAGGTGGGGTGTGAGGGGTGTAGCTCAATGGTAGAACACTTGCAAACTACATGCAAGAGCCTGGGTTCAGCCTGTCAGTACTAGGGGTAGAGGTAGGGGGACTTGCATTATTATTAGAACATGAATCACAATATTCAGATAGTTTTTGAAAAATGGTGGAAGAAGGGTCCTCTGTGTATATGTGCACATGTACATGTGTGTGCATAGGAGTGGAATATTTCCAGAGATAGATACAGACATAAATAGCTAACAAATATTGAGAGAAATTTTGGTCACAGGCACAAATTTTAAATCTTCTAAACTTAAATGAAAAGGTCAAGAAAAACCTTCAAAAATTTTTTTACTTAAACTTCAATAATCTCTTACTTAATACATTTCAAAGATACCTCAGGGAATAATGCGTCACAGTAGAATCTCTACAAAGGGGCATTTCATAAACTTATTCTCTTGTGTTCTCTCTTTGTCTCTCTTTCTCTCTCTCTCTCTCTCCCCTCTTATGTGCACATATGTGCATGTGAGCACACAGGCACACACACACACACACACATACTTACCTCCATTTAAACATGATTCAAATATAACCAAAACTAAAAAAACATAAACAATCAATAGAAACAGGGATGCGGACATATTTTTTATTACTAAACGATAGCAATACATATAGAATAACTTAAGCATCACAAATAGATTGTTAATTTTCGGAATCAAATGTCAACTTTCTTTCTTTGTTTTTTTCTCGATTGATTGATTGATTGATTGATTGATTGTGATACCTGGGGCTGAACTCAGTGCCTCGCACATATTTTGCAAACGCTCTGCCACTGAGCTGCACCCTCAGCCCTTTTTTAAAATTTTTTAAATTGAGACAAGACCTCACTAAGTTACACAGGCTGCCTCTGGCCGGGGAACCTGTGACCCTCCTGCCGCTGCCTCCCAAGTCTCTGGGATTAAAGATGTGTGCCACCTTGCCCCGTCCAACTTACTTTTGAAAATAAAACAGTAAGAACCTAAAATTTATTTAGCTGATATAAGAAATTAAATGCCACTTAAAAAAAAAAAAAAAAAACCTTTTGACCCATTACAACCATTGAAGGGAGGAAGCTGAGTATAGAAATGCAGGAGTAGAAAAATGGAAACCCAATCTTATGCTTCCTTACAGGAAGAAGTAAGATGATGCTGCCCCTATTGCTATCACTGCCCTTACCATCACTGAGATGTTCCTCTGAACTTCGTCCTTGTCCACCTTTCACTTATAAAAGGGGCCTCTCTTCTAGTGGTTGAAATCTCGGCTGCAGCAGCAGCAGTTAACATCCAATGAATACTTACTATACGCCATGCACTCTGCTACATGTTTTACATGAATCTTCCCTATAAGGCAAATATTACTGATATCCCTGTTTTACAGATGAGGAAACTGAAAGTCAAATAAGTACATAATTTGTCCAAACCCACATAAATAGAAAATGGCAAACTGAGGTTTACACATAGGCATTTTGACTCTAGTTTCTTAACCACTAATGATGGTATTTTCTTATCAGAGCCTCCGTTTTCTTTAATTTCTCTCCATTGTTAAAGCTAAGGTTTTTAAAATTGTTGGTGTTTGAGTTTTTTTGTTTGTTTGGTTTTTTTTTTTAATTGTTTTTTGTTTGGTTGGGTTTTTGGTTTTTTGTTGTTGCTGCTTTTTGTGGTACTTGGGGGTTGAACCAAGGGCCTCATACATAGTTTGCAAGTGCTCTACCACTGGGCTTCCCTTTTAGCACATTTTTTATTTTTCAATTTTTATTTTTTACTTTGAGTTAGGGGCTTGCTAAGTTACATAGGCTGCCTCTGGCCTCAAACTCATGATCCTCATGCTTCTGCCTACCAAATAGCTGGGATTCCAGCCATGTGCCACCATACCTGGCCAAAACCAGTTCTCTTAAAAATGTTCTATAATTAATAAAGGTTTTATTTTCATAAATTTACTGGAAGAATGTAAATAAACTCAAAGAGGCCTGATTGGTAGTGAGAAAAAAGAAAACTAAACATGAAACTAAATGTAAAATAAAGCAAGCAACTTTACAGATGACAAATACACTACCTACAAATACCATTTTGACTAGTATTTCAAAATAACTAAAAATAGCTGGGCGCAGTGGTGGATGCCTGTAATGCCTGCGGCTCAGGAGGCAGAGGCGGGAGGATTGCAAATTCGAGACCAGAGGCAATCTGCGTAACTTAGTGAGACCCTGTCTCAAAAAGTAAAAAAAATGGGCTGAGGGTGTAACTCAGTGGTCCGGCATTTGCAAAGCATGCAAGCGCCAGGCCCTAAGTTCAAACCCTAGTACCACAAAACAAACAAACAAACAAAACAAAACAAACAAACAAACAAAACTAAAAATACAAACTTACGCAATCTGCAGCATTAACGTCAACACCAGCATCAAGAAGCATTCGTACAAGAAACTCATTCTGCTTTGTCTTTGATACCTATTACAAATGGCAAACACACAAAGTTGTTTTACAAACATTTTCTCCATCTTTTGTCTGAGACTATTATATCCAATAGGCTTCATTTTAATCCCAACACTCCTATGCATCCATGGATCTTTTTATCATTTCTGTCCCCTTCCACATTCCCTGCAATATCAATTAAAGCCATGGTTTTCAGTTGTATTTCTGAGCTAGTCACCTCAGCACCCAGGATCTGGTTCAAAATGCACATTCTCAGGTTCCATTCTCAGTCCATTCTCAGGACAGTCAAGTCCTATGGAGGATAGGAGCCAATTCCTATCTTTCCTTTCCTGGCTCAAAACTCATCCTCATTTTCCATTGCTCTAAGGGAAAATACAGACTCTTTAGCATGGCCCTTCTAGGGTGCATGGCCTCTCACACCACCTCCTGGTTTCCCCTGCTCTAGCTACACTTATCTTTGGTTACATCTTCCATTCCCACCAAGCTCCGTCCTGCCAGAGAATCATTGCACAGGATGTTCCTTCCACCTGGAAGCATCCTCTCTCCCTTCTTTGCCCAGAAAATTCATCTCTGATCTCTTAGCCTCAGCTTCTTTACCCTGGCTTTCCCAGATCTACCTGATCAGGTGAAATCCCCTTCTCATAGGCTCTTCTTACCCGTCACCAGTCTGTATCACCTGCTGCATGGTGATTTCACGTGTTTGTGCCATTTGAATAATGACTCTCCCCACCATGCTCTAACTCTCACTCGGGCAAGGACTGTGGCTGCTGTGCTCATCATGTGTCCCTAACACATAACGGGTCCATGATAAACATATGGCAAAGGATGGAACAAATGAATGAAATGAACTAGGACTCCTTAGAACCCTACTTTTCCTCTCCGGTCTCTTAAAATTCTGACCCCCTGACAGTTGGCACCTTTCCCCAGCAGAGTCACCTGAGGAAGCAAAGCCCTTCCTGCTCACATGGGCATAACCCTGCCATTCATCACCTGAAGCTCTGTGCAGAAGTCTCCTTGCCTGTGCTTCCCTGTTGGATTACTTTGTAAACTGCCTTTCTCCTCCAACCCGTCTCTCAAGCGACTATCCTTTCTTGTCCTTTCCCCCTATAATTTACTCTCCTATCTCTTATTCCTTAGGCAGCATGAACTTAAAATTTCAAGCTCCATTTATAAACAATGTACTTTAATTATAGCCAGGCTACTCATTACGATCAGCATTTTTGCTTAGGCCTCCAGTTTTTAAACACTGGACTATCTTATAAAGTAGCATTGTGTGTCAACAAATTCTGAATGTGCCTTGCTAATCAGAGTTATGATGTTTTTCTTTCAGAACCTCTAAAAAGGTTTGTAAATAAGTGACCGATTCTTTCTGCCTTTAAATTACAAATATTTAAATGATGCGTGCTGAACATATCATGATTGTTTTTCAAAATGTCAAGGATATAAATAGATTATGTGTTAATTAGGGAAATAAAGTTTTTTCATGAATTCAAATATCAAAGTCAAGATCATCATATTTAATTGTTGTTGTTAGTTGTTGTTAGCTGCCATCGAGTCATATTTAATTAGAGTTCCTCAAATTCTGTAACATTTAAGCACCCAAGAAGATAATAACATTTCCAACTGGCAGAATTTGTACCTGAAAGCATACCTCAACAGGGATAACTAATGTGCATGGTCTATTAGCTACAAAAAGGAGGGAGCCTAATCACTTAACTGGACTAAATTAGGCATTTGTTTTGTCATCTCTCAAAGGTGGAACTTGTCACAAGCAGAACCAGATGGAAAAAAGTAAATGAGTCAGCTCATACCTGTCACGCTATTTAAAGAAAATAAAACAAAATAAATTCTCAAGTTTCATCTTCTATTCACAATATGACTGCATTCCTACACCAACTACCTTTTTCTTTATTCAAGAAAATTATCCTACCCATGTGTGGTGGTGCACACCTGTAATCTCAGTGACTCAGAAGGTAGAGACAGGAAGATCATGAGTTCAAGGCCAGATGCAGCCTGCATAATTTAGCGATACTCTGTCTCAAGATAAAAAAAAGAAAAAATTAATGGGCTGAGGGAGCACTTACAAGTATGTATGAGGCTCTGGGTTCAACTACCAAGTGCCAAAATATATATATATATATATATATATATATATATATATATATATATATATGTATCCTACCAACGATCTGTGTGTGATTCAATGCATCAAAGTGAAAGATGGGCTTCAGATTCTCCACAGATATCCTCTGTGTTTGTCACCTTCTGCATGAAAATCCCTTAGAGTTTGTCCTTTTTAAGGACGACCAAGATAAGTCCTTAAAAATCAGAAACTCAGAGGGAGATATACAAAAACATAAACTCCTCTTACAAAAAAGAGAGAGGGAGTGAGAGAAAAAAATAGAAAGAAGTTTATATATTCAGGACTTTAGTGCTTCTTTGAGATGAGATGAATCATCTAAGAACTCAAGTTATTTTTCTAAGTAAATCTTGCAGAGTTTACTTTACCATTGGTCGATTACTTTTGCTACCTTTCTTCCCACTTTAATCAGAGAAGCGCATGTATACTGGAAATGCCTTCTATGGAATACAGATTGTCCTCAACTTATAGTGATTCAATTTAGGATTTTTCAACTTTATAATAGTGGGAAAGTGATAAGCACACCTATTTGAATTTTGATCTTTTCTGGAGCCAGTGGTGTGTAATATGATACTCTGATAATGCTTGGCAGTAGCAGTGAGCTGCAGCTCCCAGTCAGCTGCAGCTCCCAGTGATCAAGGTCCAACAGCCATTACTCTACAGTATACTCTCTGGCTGTGCTACGATGTTCCATAGGCTGGGTATATTAAATGGATTTTTTATTTGTGCCATTTTCATATTATGAGTGCTTTATTGGAATGTGACCCCCCCCCCTCATTAAGTCAAGGAGTATCCGTACAAATCAAGGGCTAATTTTGCCACCGTTTCTTTACAAATCTCCCTGCCTAGCAAAACTCGATGAGTCATGCCTTGGCTCTCCTGCACATTTGCCCTCTGCCCTAACAAGTGTACTTACCATGAGGAAATAGCCAATAAGCAGGACAGGCATTAAGAGCACAATGAGTAGATAATCAAAAAAGGTAAATCTTTTCTTCACAGCATAATGTAAGCAGGTTCTCTCTTTCTACAAGTTAAGAAAAGGATGCTTTATTTCAAATTTCATATTTTCATTACCATAGCTGAAAGTTTAGCTCATGCTTTTCATTTTTTAGATACCCGTGGCATCTTTTTCTGCTGGGAATGTCCCATTAATAAACACAGGTTTCCATTAATCAGAATATTGAATAGTTCAGTCTAAAGGAAAGTCTAAAGGAAAAGTGTTGGAAGGACCAATAACAACCAACAGAGATGAATGTACCACTTACAAATCATCAAAGGACAGATTCTCACACTCATTTTTGTTTTTGAGGAAAAAAACATAACCGACATATAAACATTGTACTGAACTTAATATGAAAAGTTACAGTTATCCCTAATCACCTGTGGTAGATGATTATCCATTTGTGGCTTGTTCATAGGAAAATCTTAGCCACATGACAATTTCTCCATGTTCCCTCATGTATACAAGCAGTAATAAAAGAAGAATGCAAATAATTTAACTTTTAAATTATGTCATTATTTATCAGGTGATAGACTTAAGCTTAGGCTGGGATTTAGCTCAGTTAGTAGAAGTGCTGCTGTAATCTTTAAGGTTCCAGGTTTGATTCCCAGCACCGCAAAAATGGGAGAAGGATGTGGCAATCCACTCTTGAGGCAATCCCAAAACAGCCACTGAAAACCCTATGAGGGTCACTATGATTCGGGCACGGCTCCATGGCACCTAACAACAACAGCAACAACAACAACAACAAGAACAACAACAACAGACTTAAGCTTTGTGGGTGATGAGGAATATGAACACTCAGGGTTTCATAATCAGATGTGGGCAGAAACAGCCACAAACAAGTATAACACAAAACAGGCTGTGGTATAATTGGAGTCCCAGCCAAACCAATAAAAGGACAGAGAGAGGAAGAGAGAAAATGGAGATTAGTTTACACTTGGGAGAGCTACTGCTTTAAAATAAAAACATTTTATTTTTCTTAATATTAAGGTACGTATATCTTATCTGTAAAAATTTTAGAAACCAGACATGAATAGAATGATAAAATTTAGAATTACCCATTATCAAACAATCTGGAGTTAATTATTTGACATTCTGCTGTATTTTCATCAAGTCTTTTTAAATGCATGTGTAGAATTTAAAATGTAGGAATTTAGAATACAAATTGAGTTTTCAAAATCATATCTTGTTTTTTTTTTTAGTTTACAGATGCACATTTAGAATATGTGCACTTTTAAAGCCATTCATTATTTTTCAGTGTATGTTTGTAATGGGTGGATGGTTTTCTATTGAATGGATTTATTTAGCCAACCTTTACCTATTGGATATTCCAAGTTTTGAATTTTTAAATTTTGAAGCAATATTGCTTTAATATCCTCATTCACAGGCTTTGTCAATAATTCTAAATTTGTTCTTTGTATAAGTTTCTAAAAATAGAATTCCTGGCATGAAAGGTATTAATGCTTTTCACATTGTGCTGTCAAATTGTGCTCTAGTAAGATGCTAATAATTTAAACTTCCTTCCTAGCCAACATTTGATTTTCCTTTTAGTTGTGGTCAATTGACAAAAAAAAAAAAAAAAAGATATCTCTATGTTTTAATTTTCGTTCAATTTGCTTTCCATAGAATCAGCATTTTTTTTATAGCCATATGCTGCTGAATCATCAACAGAGCTTTTCGCTTGTTTGGTTCTAAAACACCCATTTTCATTGTTTGTTTAGTACTTCTGAAAATAATTCGTAAACAGATCTAAGAAATGTGAAAGTACTGGTTCAAATTATTAATGTACAAAGATTTAGGGAAAATATGGATTTAGCTCAGTTGGTAGAGTGCCTCTTCAGTCTCTGAGGTCCTGGGTTTGATTCCCATCACTGCAAAAGTGGGAGAAGGACATGACAATCCACTCCCAAGGCAATCCCAAAACAATCAGCCATTGAAAACCTTATGAGGGTCGCTATGAGTCAGACATGACTTGACAGCACCTAACAACAACAACAACATAAAAATATTAAGACACCGGTAAAAATATTAATAATGTAGAACATGGAAACCCAAAACTGCTTCTGATAAAACAAACAAACAAAAAAAACCTATTAGTTAAAGTACACAACTAAAGTCCTTTCCATGATTTCTATGATACCAGAGGACCCAGCAGGCTCGCTGAGGTTCTCCTCTGCCAAGCAGAAGTAAGGGTGCCTCCTCAGCCAGGCCCCTGGGGTGTCAGCATCTCTCTCCCTTGGCTTCCTAATGAGCAGGCCTCTTTCTTTCTTTCTTCTTTCTTTCAAAAGAAGATAGGAACTAACATCTGACTTCTGGTAGGACCACTCACCACAGCTTTCCACATCTGATTCCTCAACTCCTTCTAGCAAGATCCTGTCACACTTCACTGAGCCCCTTATCTGTTAGATTCACCACAGGCATGACTTGCTTTTAACCTCCTCACGCATGGGTGGGAATGTAGCTGAGTGGTAGAGTGCTTGCCTAGGGTGTGCTGGATTTCATCCCTAGCACCACAAAACAAAACAATAACAATAACAAAACCCCACCCAAATAGAAAGTGATAAGCCCAAGCAAGAAAGCCCAGTACAGATCAATTTTCAGAACATAATACTGCTATTCCCAGTAAGCTGATCTTTAAATTGAATTGGAAGGGGCAAGTAGGACCCTACCAGCTGTTTTTTTGGTTGAATGCATGTGAGTGGGTACAGGACATTTATAATTGCAAAAAATGACTTTGAACATTAACTTATAATTTAAAGGGTTTCTTCATTACAATGCAGATGCTAGATGTTCAGAAGGGATTCTGCAAAGATAATCACCACAAGATACACATATGCTGGGAGAAGGACGTGGCAACCCACTCCCAAAGCAATCCCGAAACAATCTGCCATTGAAAACCCTATGAGGGTTGCTATGAGTCGGACACGACTTGATAGCACCTAACAACAACAACAACAACTCTTATTACATTTTTAAATATATCCTTTATGCCTTTTTTTTTGTGATTTCAAGTAGTCTTTGGTTCATGAATTTATTTGTCCTCAGCAAATTTCCCAGTAGCATTCTTTTATTCTGCAAGGACACTAAGATCCTCTGGACATCAAGACATTAATGGTAGATTAAAAACAAAAATCTAATGAAATAGCATCACAAAGTTAGCATTTCTTTTCCAAGAAAATTTCCTCATTACTTCTGTAATAGTGAAGAAAATGAGCAGAAAGAGAAGAGAGGGAGGGGAGAAGAGAGGGTGAGAAGAAGCAGGAAAAAAAGAAACTCAAATGAGCGAGCCAATTGAGCCATTTCTTTGTCTTCAGAAATACAAAGACATACTTAAGCACACGGGCTGGGATTTAGCTCAGTTGGTAGAGTGCGGCTCTGCAGTCTCTGAGGTCCCAAGTTCAATTCCCAGCACCGCAAAAATGGGAGAAGGACGTGGCAACCCACTCCCAAGGCAATCCTGAAACAGTGAGCCATTGAAAACCCTATGAGGGTCACTATGAGTCAGATACTGACTCTACGGCACCTAACAACAACAATTTAGGCACACAACGTGCCTATTAATTGAACTGCATTTCATTTTGCTTTTTAGTCTAATGAAATGTATGTGTCAGACTTGGTATGTGTCAGTCTCTCCAAAGTAAGACAAAAAAGCATCATTGATATTAGAAACTACGAGTAATGCAAAAAAAATGGCATTCATCACTTTGAGCAATTGAGAGAGGAATTATCATGGACCATTATACTCTCCACCCATGGGTCCCAGCCTCACCTGGTTTTTGAGGTTGACATTAGCATTTCTTTTTAAAAGGAAAGATACTATTTTCACATGCCCTCGCCTACAAGCACAGATGAGAGGAGTATCTCCATTGAAGCTGTCTTGGATGTTGACATAGTGGTTGTCTTCTTTGACCCACCGCCAAACTTGCCCCAAGTCATTCTGGTAGGCGGCCTGGCAGATGGGCTGGTGGAGAAAAAACAGCAGCAGCTTCAAATATAGGCATAATTAAACCACAAAAAGAAACAACTCATTACCTAATTACTTAAAATTGAAGTGTCTCCACATTGGAATATATTGCCATGTAGATTAGATTTCTTGTTCTTAGTCATTGCCTGGCATTAAGTCTAGAATAAGCATAAGCTTGAGGAACCTCTGATAATTCCCCAAATTCCTTGACACATGGAACTAGATGAACAGTGACTAGAAGAATGAGTGAATAAATGGATGGAATGCTACAAAGCAAACTGAGTAAGGAAATTGTATATTGTGATCACAAATAAAAAGCCCTCTCAGAAAAGCAAGATCCAAATGAAGCTAAGATAGGCATATGAGAAGGAAGGAGTTCAGGGCAGCACTGGGTAATAGAACAAGATCTGCACCACCCCCTGTGCCCAAGGAACTCGACAGAGTGGAAAAGACAGGTTTTAGATAAATAATATACACATAATTTACATAATTAACTACAATTGATTAGAAGATGTTTATTAAAAGCATGATAAAGAACTTTGAGGGGCTGGGGTTTGGCTCAGTTGGTAGAGTGCTGCTCTGTGTTCTCTGAGGCCCTGGGTTCAACCCCCAGCACCACAAAAATGGGAGAAGGACCTGGCAGCCTACTTTCAAAACAATCAGTCATTGAAAACCCTATGAATAGCATAGAAGCACTGACATAGTGCCAGGCATGACACAGTGTCTAGGAGTGTTTCATTCTGTTGTATATAGGGTCACTATGAGTCAGACTCAACTCAATGGCAACAACAAAGAGCTTTGCAAAGTACTGTGGTAGTTTAGTAGCAAGACCAAAGCTAACCTCATCCTGTAGCTCCTTCTCTGCCCCAGCCCTTCTGGACTTCTGTTCTTCAATCTGAACTTCTGCCCTGCCTGCTTTCTCTGCCTAAGAAACTCCCCCAAGCTTCAACTGATTAACTCCTAATTCAACCTGCATATCTTAATTTTCACTTTATTCAAGATGTCTTTCCTTACTTCTAATACACTGTGCTGTGGGGCTTGTGAGTTACTGTGATGCTGAAAGCTGTGCCACCAATATCTCAGATACCAACAGGGCCACCCATGATGGACAGGTTTCAGCTGAGCTTCCAGACTAAGACAGACTAGGGAGAAGGACTCAGTAACCCACTCCCTAAACAATTAACCATTGAAAATGCTATGAATAGCAAAGAAACACTGTCAAATATAGTGCCAGAAAATGAGCCCCCCAGGCTAGAAGGCTTTCAAGAAATGACTGGGAGAGAGTTGCTTCTTCAAAGTAGAGTAGACCTTAATGATAGGAATAGAGTTAAGTCCCTGGGACCTCCAGTTGCTGAAGTGGCACTACTCCAAATAAGAAGAAGCACAGTGGTTGTAATAATGGGCTCAAACATAAAAAGATTGTGTGCTTGGCACAGGGTTGCATTCTGTTGTACATAGGCTCACCATGAGTTAGACCTAATTTGATGGCAACCAACATTTGGTTTTTCTCCTTTTGGCATAGCTACTAATATAACTCTACCTCTTTCCTTAATTATTTACAATCATGTGTTTCAGGCTAGCATAAATCAGGAGGGGTTTAAGGCAGCACAGAGAGAGGGAGATTATTGAAGTTCAGGCTATAAATTCCGCGCATGGAGGCTACCTCCACTCCCTCGCCATTATACCCCCAGTGTTCAACATGGCACTGGGCACATGGTAGGCAATAAATGAACTATTTTTAGACTGATTTTATTGTGAAGGTTTTTTGAAAGAACAGCAAAATGGGTTGTTTATATATAGTGTAAAAAAGCATTTATAATAATATTTGGCACATGGATGGTGCATAATTATGAAAGTTATTATTCCTTATTAAGTCAGTCTTTGATCTAATGACCAAGTCAAATTTCTACTGTGTGCCACCCATGAGTTCTAGGGACAAAAAAGCATAAAATATGTTACTGTTATCCTGTGACCTATATGCATCAAGTAGGGAAACAGGACACAGGCATACCTACACAGAATAAGTCAACATAAAGTCACCACCTCTTAATTTTGCCAATTAAATGTGTTAGAAACAATAACATCATTTCATAAAAGATGTTTTAACATAAACATAAAAACAAAAGGAAGGATATGTGAACAAAATATATAAAGATAGAGTCGGGAGGGGAATCTTTTATATTGGACAGGTTTGTTGTTGCTATTAGGTGCCATCAAGTCAAGTCCAACTCATAGCGACCCTCAAGTTTTCTGATGGCTACTTGTTTCAGGGTTGTTTTCAGGAGTGAGCTGTCACATCCTTCTCCGATTTTTGCAGTGCAAGGGATCGAACCCAGGGCCTCAGAGAGCTCAGAGCACCACTCTACCAACTGAGCATTGGACAGGTTTATCTGTATGGAAAACTCATTTCATTGTCCTTTTATTGTTGCTCACTCTGTTACCCAGGCTAGTCTTGAACCCATGGGCTCAAGTGATCCTCCACCCTTGACCTCCTGATTAGCTGGGATTCCAGTTGTACAACACCATGCCCAGTTATCCTTTTTAAAAAAAAATTTCACCATAAACCAGTCAAAATTTAATTATAGAGTGACTTGTGGTCACTATTATTAGTCACATATTTGGGAAATGATAGTTGTGATGATTAATCCTGACTGCCAACTTCACTGAATTTAGAGACACCTAGAAAATTGTTAAGCACACTGCTGGGTGTGTCTGTGAGGGTGTGTCCAGAGAAAATTGGCATGTGTGTCAGTGAACTAAGTGGGGAAGATCTGCCCTGAATGTGAGCAGCACCATCCAATAGGCTAGGGGCCCAGATGGAACAGAAAAAAATGGAAAAGGGGGAAAGCTTGCACAGGCGCCCCCTTTGAGTCTACTTGAATGAGTGCATTTTTTTTTTTTCTGTTGTTGCCATTGCCTGTGGACATCAGACTCCAGATGCTTCTGTTTTTGAATGTGGACACATACCTCCAACTCTCCAGGGAGCTTTGAGGCCTTTCGCCTCAGACCTGAGCTACATCACTGGTCCCTCTTGTTCTGAGGCTTCCAGCTTCTTGGTCTGAGCAGCTACTCAGCTACTATCTGGCTCTCCAGCTTGCAGATGGCCATTGAGGGATTATCCAGCCTCTGATTGTGTAAACCAATCTAGTAAATCCCTCTTATAATAATGTTGCTGTTGTTGTTAGGTGTCATTGAGTCAAGTCTGACTCATAGCCACTCGATGTACGGCAGAATTCCCCAACAATGTGCCATGCCTGGCACTATGTCAATGCTTCTTTGCTTTTTTCTGATATTCATAGGGTTTTCAATGGCTGATTGTTTCTGGATTGTTTTTCAGGAGTGAGTTTCCAGGTTCTTCTTCCATTTTTGCAGTGCTAGAGATTGAACCTAGGACCTCAGAGAGCATAGATCAGCATTCTACCAACTGAGCTAAACCCTAGCCCTCTTATAATTATAGATACATGTTATTGGTTCTGTTCTTCTGGAGGAACCCTGACTACTACTCTGATTTACCATGAAAAGCTTGAAAGAAGGCAACTTTGGGGTTATTTTTCTCTTATCAATTTTTAAAATTATTTTATACCCTGTTTGAAAAAAATAAAAATAAACAAGACTAGCCAGGCATGGTGGCATATGCCTACAACCCCAATGACTAGGAAAACAGAGGCAAGAGGATCATGAATTCAATGCCAGAGATAACCTGCATAACTTAGCAAGATCCTGTCTCAAAATAGAAGAATTAAAAAGTGTCTGGGGGTGCAGACCAGTGGTAAAGTACTTGCAAAGTATGTGTAAGAGTTCAGCCCCCTAATACCACAATAAGTAAATAAATAAATATTAAAAAATTAAAACAAGACTAATTTATATATTAATGTGACTTTTCATCTTCTCCTTAAAAATTTATAGAATTTGATAAAACTGGGCCATATTCCCATGGGGCACCAAATAACTGGTGCTTAGTGGCAATGGTTTCCAATTCTCCATAATCCCAACCACCCTCTATTACATTACATTTTGTCCATTTCAGTCATCCATGTTGCCTACCTGAACCCTAACTTCCAAGATCAAAATGCTTCTTGGGCTCCTTAAAATTCTTACTGAGAGTTAACTAAGAAGAGGAAGAGGCAATGACGTAAAGTTGTCGTGAGAGAGTTGCTAGGTGATTTTGAGGGCTTTCTCAATCCCCTCCTTAAGCAGTATTACTTAAAATAGTGCTCTCATCTTATCTTTAGCCTTTCCTAGCTTCATATATCCTATATAAAGACACCATTTCTGTTTTTGAAAACTAATATGTTGGAGGCTGAGGGAAGCTCAGTATTAGAGTGTGTGCTCAGCATGTGCAAGTCCCTGGGTTCAATCCCCAGCACCAATAAATAAATAAGTAAATAAGTGTTTAGCTGGCTCTGTTGAGATAAGTAGTTTGATGCATGAGTTACACTGGCCACTGAAAAGACTATGCTGTTATGAACTCTCAGTTTCCAGCAGGGGGCAGCTTAGTGTTAGAAAAGCATTGCTAGACAGGAAGTCCAACTGAACAGTGCTGGTGTTCTACATACACTTTGTGTTTCCAGCACAGAAGAGTGACTATAGTTTATAACAATTTATTTTATAAACAAACAGAAGAGAGGAGTTCAAAGGTTCCCAGTACAAAAAAAAGTTGGTAAATACTTAAGGAGATTAAAATATTAATTATCTTAATATTGTCATTATGCATTGTATATATGCATTAAATTATCACACTACACTGTATAAATGTGCATAATTATTGTGTCAATTAAAAATAAAAAATAAACCAGATATGGTGACACATACCTATAATCCCAGTGACTGGGGAGGTGAAGGCAGAAGGATTCCAAGTTCAAGAGCAGGGGCAGCCTGCACAACTTAGCAAGACCCTGTGTGTAAAACAATGTTTGAAAGGGGGCTGAGGGTGAAGCTCAGTGGTATAGCATTTCCATAGTATGTACAAGGCCCTTTTTTAACCCCAGCCAGTACCACAAAAAAATATACCAGTTGGGGAGAGGGGGAGAGAAAAGAGGGAAAGAGAGAGAAGGGAGAGAGAGAGAGAGAGAGAGAGAGAGAGAGAGAGAGAGAGAGAGAGAACAAATTTTAAAAATATAGCTGTGCGTGGTGATGCCTACCTGGAATCCTAGCCCTCAGGAGGCAAAGGCAAGAGGATTGTGAATTCAAGGCCAGCCTGGACTACATAAATTCTGTCTCAAAAATAAAAATAAAATAATAAAAATAAAACAAAAGAAAGGAAAAATATTGTATAGGCTTGAAATGAAGAGGAGGGAGATGTCCATTTGGGCTGAGGAAAGAGCCACTATAAATCTCTTTCAGCCTCTGAAACTTCTGGAACTTAGAGGCTCCCTGGGCGTAGAGGAAAAACACCTGAAACATTATCTTGACCACTGTACCTCCTAATATTCTGAGCACCAGCCCTCTGTCCATCCTCACTGCTAATGTCCTCCTTCAGATCTTCTTCATTCTCACCGGGGCTATTGTAAAACTAATCATAACTGGCCTTACATGTCCCCGTCTTACCCATCCTCTGTACACGGCAGTCGTGTGTCACTTCCCTGCTGAAAACCATCCTTGGTGACCAATTGGATCAGGATGCTGTTTCCAAATAGACACCTGTGCTGCTTAATTCTTACACATACTTTCTTTCCAACTGCATGTCCTACCACTCCCTTGTCCACTTCTTTGATCCAAGTAAATAAATGTGTGTTTGCTATGGCTTAAATGTGGCCCCTAAAGTTCATGTGTTGGAAACTTGATCCCCAATATTGTGATGTTGAGTAGTGTGACCTAATGTCTGAATCGTGAGGACACCAATCTCATTAATGCTGTTACCTCAAGAATGGGATCATTATCACAGGAGAGCATTTCTTATAAAGGACAAGTTTGATCCCCTCTTGCTCTCTCTGTCTCTCACCTTCTCTTTGTCTTTCTACCATGGAATGGTGCAACAAGAAGGCCCTGGTCAGTTGCCAGCACCTCTGTCTTGGAATTCCAATTTATTGACTCATTTATGAGTCAATAAATTTCTATTTGTTACAAATTATACAATTTGGGATATTCTGTCACAGCAACTGAAAATGGACTATCAGTGCTATCCTCAGCCCTCTCTCCAATGAGACTGCCAGCACATACCCATAATCCCAGCACTTGTGAGGCTGAGGCAGAAAGATTTAGAGTTTGAAGTCAGACTAAGCTACATATCCAGACTCTGTCAAAAAAAAAAAAAAAAAAAAAAAAAAAAAAAAAAAAAAAAAAGTAATGATAAGAGAGAGTCTGTAAGAGAAACCAGAAAAAGATAATGAACTAAAGTCAAAATATGGAAAGTTTCAAGAAAAAAGACAATTTTGGATGTGATAATCATCTAGAGACTATCTTTCATATAATGATAGGGCAAAAGGCAGACTGGGAGCCTCAATACACTGTATATGAATAATTAAAAGGTGGTATTGGAGAGGACTTTGTGGTAAGTCTAGCAGGGAAAGCTGGCAGTAAATGCCAGCCAGTGCATAGTACTTAAGGTCCAGACAATGTTCTGTACATTTTCAGGCAAAATGGTGCTGTCAGGTGGTTATAAACACATGCTCTGGAAGTAAACTTTCTTATTCCAGTCTCAACTCCACCACCTAATAGCTGTATTAATTATCTGGACAACTTACCTAAATATTTCGTGTTTGGTTTCCTTCACTATATAATAACCATTCTTTCTTTATTATGTTACAGGAAGAATTGAATATGACGGTATTTTAAGCACTTAGCTTGGATCTGAATCATACTAAACCCTCAATTAGTGTTAGCTACTCTTATAATTACTAAAGCATAAGGAGCCAATGAAGATGGGTAGGGTGGTTATGAAAGACTAGATAATTACTCAAAGAGAGTGAAGGACTGATAGGATAGAGAGCAAAAATAGAATTAGCCTTACTACACAGGACAATTCTGGCTCCGAGCCTGAAGCAATGAAGAAAGGAGAGATATATTAGAAGGAGAGAACTTTAGAATGGCTGAAAGTCTTTCCCAGAAAGTCAAAGGTTTGATCTTCATACTTTCTCTTAATATGTCTATATCATAAGTATTTGGATTGGTGGCCTACAGTCATTCCACACCACCCTGGTGTCCAATCTCATCAGATCTCAGAAGCTAAGCAGAGTCAGGCCTGGTTAGTACTTGGATGGGAAAATGCCTGAGAATACTAGGTGCTGTAATCTTTGGAGAAGACCCAGCAGCCCACTCTTGACACAGTCAGCCATTGAAAACCCTATAAACAGCAGAGAAGCACTGACAATAGTGCTGGGCATGGCCCAATATCAGATAGAGTTTCGTCTGTTATACATAGGGTCGCTATAAGTTGGACCCGACTCAATGGCACCTAACAACAACAACAACATATAGACTCATAGATATAGCTAGACAAATGAATAGCATTGATGTTTAAATAAATGAATGAGTTATTGACACAGGAGATGGGACAGACAAAGGTAGAGGGGTTCTTGAAAATGGTGGAGAATATTTGGCAGAGTCATAATTAAAGGTGTCTGTATGATATGAATGCCTGCAGCTGTACCACGGTGGCATCTAATCTGGTCAGATCTCCAAAGCTAAGCAGGATTGGGCCTGGTTAGTACTTGGATGAGAGACTACCTGGGAACACCAGGTGCTGTAGCCTTGGGAGAAGGACCTGGCAACCCATTCCCAAAAAAACAATCTGCCATTGAAAACCCTATGAATAGCAGAGAAACACTAACAATAATGTTTCACCTGTTGTATGTAGGATTGCTATGAGTCAGACACTGACTTGACAGTACCTAACAACAACAACAACAATATGACATGAATAGGGCTGGGGTTTAGCTCACTTGGTAGAGTGCTGCTCTGCACTCTCTGAGGCCTAGATTTGATCTTTAGCACCACAAAAATGTGAGAAGGACATGGCAGCCCACTCCTTAAACAATTCTAAAAACAATCAGCCATTGAAAACCCTATGAATAACAGAGAAGCACTGACATAGTGCTGGGTATGGCACGGTGTTGGAGAGTGTTTCATTTTGTTGTACAAAGGATTGTTATGAGTTGGACCTGACTCCATGGTACCCAACAACAGCAATATATGACGTGAATAGAAATATGAAATGGTTTTAAGCATCAGGTTGTAGAACCACAATAAAGAGCTGCAACTCTCTGAGCTACAGCGCTGGGGTGTGACATTCTGCAGCCAATCTATGATAAGGGAAGGGTAGAATAAAGGGTCATAGAACAAAGGTTTGGAAATCTGCCTGTCAGCCAGGGAATGAGAGGAGAGTGGTTTACCATGGAATTCAGACAGAATGACACCCTAAGTTAGCCAGATGGAGACAAATGGACTTAAAAAGAAAGGACAGACAAGCAAATACAAACAGAGTGATTAGAGCACAGTAAGACAGGTAGTCTAACAGGAAAAGTGACCAGTACAAGACGCAGACACTGGAAAACCATGAAGCCATATTTCAACTATGAAAACAAAAATTGCTTCATGCATCTCTGCTGAGAAATATTACAACTTAAATCATTCCTAAGTACCATTCCTTATCTTTTTTGTAGTTAACTGCACATTCTTACTAGAACAGATACCATTCTCTATATGCTGCAAGATATTCCTCAATTTGATCATTTTGTGTGTGTGCGATATGTGTGAGACAAACAGGGTAAAATATTTCCAAACAGGCAAAAGTTCTTGTATGGCATGGATCAGAATTCCTTCCCTTGGTAACAGGCTGTTCTAGGAAAATCTCATTAAAAGATTTCCTGCTTGAAACCTTAAAGCAGGAGACCACCCTGAAAAATTTCCCTGGGACACAATCTATTTTGTATTTAATTTAGAAAAGAGTAAAGGGAGGAAAAATGAAGTCAGGCTTTATGTAGGCTCCAAGGTACAGTGGGGCTAAAAGGGATTTTCTAATTTTAAGGGAACTTATACTACTGATTTTTAGTCATTCTTGTTTCTGAGATGAATGCGTCTCTTAGGAAGTTACTGTGTTACAATGGTATTTCACCCTGCGATTTCTCAAGCTCAATTCTGTTTTCTAACCCAGTGACCACCTGTCTCATCAGTTTACTATCCAGTGGAATGAATAACAGCTCAAGTTCCCACAAGTTGTATATTTACAATGAACTAGAGCTTTCCCTCAGCGTGACAGTTCTCAACCCTCTTGCTTTTGGTGTATGTGCATCATTCAAAGTATTTCAGCCTGCGGTCTGCTCTCTACATCCTGTCACCTGTGTTATTGATTATTTTAGTTATCTTGCTGGAAGATTGATGCATATTTTTCAAGTTGACAAAAATAAAGACTTTTTCTGCTTTATAAAAAAAAGTATGTTGGTCATGGTGGCTCACATCTATAATCCCAGTGACTTGGGAGGCAAAGGCAGGAGGATTGCAAATTTGAGGCTAGAGGCAGCCTGCATAACTTAGCAAGACCCTGTCTCAAAATAAAAAATAAAAAAGGGGCTTGGAGTATAGGCCAGTGGGAGAGCACTTGCAAAGTATGTGCGAGGCTCTGGGTCCCACCCCTAAGTACCAAAAACAAAAAGCAAAAACAAGTCATGATACATAATGTTACAGATGAACTTGATCAGGGATGAGAAGTCAAGAGTAGCCATGTTGGGGGCTGAGTTGGTGTTGAGACAGAGGTCAAGAAAGGAGAAGGAAGGTTTGTGTATCTTCAGGTCACTGAGAATAACAGAAAGAAAGAGGAAGTTTTGCTTTAGGAAGGTGGAAGTGGGTCCTAAAGTAAGGGAGACAGAAGCAAGATAGAGAAAGGGTCATAAGCAAAAGATTTCAAGAAATTGAGCCATGAACAAAAAATGGCAATGCTGAGCAGGAATAAATTAAGCAATGGCCATGAGAGAGGATGATGATGTCAGGCCAAAGCCATATTTCAGTGAAGACATAAAGGATGATTGACCAATAGGCGAAGGGGAGACAGAACAGGAAGAATATTTGCCAAGAGTGAGCATGAGCTTGTAGGCACTCACCTGTGGCTGATGCTCTCTACAGTTGTGCTTTGTCCACCCTGAAGAACTAAGGCAGGGATTCATGGAGCCTACTGATAAATTGACTTTCCTCTTCCGACCCCATCTACCACTCTCCCCTTTGTCCGCAACACTCCAGCCATTCTGGATCATTCCCTGTTCTTATCTGTCTTCAGTTCTTTGCACTTCTTGGCAGTTATGTGGCTGGCTTTCTGCGAGACAAACCAGGTCTCAGCCTACATGTCACCTCCTCAGAGACATCTTCCCTGACCACTCAATCCATACTGACCCTCTTACAGCCCCACACACTCCATGTCATATCCCCTTGCTTTATCTTTTAGAATTGTACTTACCATTATTGAAATTGGGCATATCCCTCATTTTCTAATGAGTGAGGTGCCCATGATAGTTCCCTAGTTTTCAGAGCCGCTTTTGGTGGGCCAACTGTATACAAACCCTGCCCTTTTGCATGCTGTCATGTCTGATCAGACTGGTCTCCTCACTCTTACCTTTGGGCCTATCTGCTTGCAACGTTCTGCCTTTCAGATTGTGCTGTCTATTCCTCAAGGCCCAGCTCATCTCCAAGAAATCTCCTTAACCTCTCCTACCTACAAGAAGTATCCAGTACAAGTAGCTCATTGGCCTTTTCTGGTTAAGTCTAATTTCCCTAACTAGATTGCAACCTCCCTGAAATTAGACTTCTGTAGGGATGAGCATGGGTAAAAATAATTTGTTGATATACAGATGCATTTGACCTGGCTGGGAAGAGGAGTTAAGGACGAGGTTGAAGTTTAGAGAATAATGAATCATGTGAGAACTGGGTCAGCATTTTACATCAGTGATTAACAACCATGGCTAAGTTTTAGGGCATTTTAATACATGGCCCAGGCTCCACTACTGGCCAATTAAATCAGACTTTGTAGGGATCGGATAAGGGTATTAGTACTATTTGAAAGTTTTCTGGGTAATTCTGACATCCAGTGAGGGTTGAAGACCTCTACAAAGGTGAATGCAACAGTCCTCCCATAATGGAAGTAAAGGCATTAAATAATATCTCAACTTTAAAATTCATAGTAGCTAAGGAGCACTTGAAACTGTAGAAACTTGGAATATTAGGAACAACTTTTTGTGTCCTTTAGGCTGCCTATATGTCTAGTTTTAAAATTAACCAAGAACTTGGTGTTTAAATCTCAACCTTGTCCACTCTCCATCTCAATTTTCTAGCACTAAAATTTAAGATAGGAGAAGGACATGGCAATCAATTCCCAAAGCAATTCTGAAAGAATCAACCATTGTAAACCCTATGGATAGCAGAAAAGCACTGACATCGTGCCAGAAATGGCACGGTGTTGGGCAGTGTTTTGTTCTGTTGTACGTAGGGTTGCTATGAGTCAGACAGTGTTGGGGAGTATTTTGTTCTGTTGTACATAGAGTTGCTATGAGTTGGACCTGACTCGAGGGCACCACCAACAAAATTTGAGAAGTATCTGTGGATAGCATAGGACGCACTCAGCATGTTGATGATTAACTTCATGTTATTTAATATAATCATATTTTGCCTTGCTCCACGTACAATACATATCACAGCTGAAAAAATACTTATTATTTTAATAATATAGAAATATCCAAAACGCTTACACTATTATAGATGTCGACAAAAGCAAAACTTCTCCAAAGCACAGTGTCTTCAGTATTATTGCCTTTAAAATGTGATAGAGTTTTACCTAGCTCTCAAGGTAAAGTAAAAGCATGTGGAACTTTGAAATTCAGAGGGTTAGTCCATTGCTTATTAGCCATCCCCATGCTGAAGTTCTGCTTGTTAAATGTTCCATAAACAATTTTGAGGATTTATGATTTTTGAAAAGGTAAAATTATTCAGGTAAAAAGCTTTATATATTAATAAAATATCCTCTTAAAAAAGGAAATAGATTTTTTTCTTCTTCAAATAGGAATCTTAGAGAGCAATGATGTACACCTATAGGGCCTTATTTGATTCGTACAAGTAATCTCAAGTCTTTCTGATAATTTCTTTATATACTGTGACTTAAAAATTCCTTAGTAAATTCCTTGTTTTAGATAAATTTTTTAAAAGCCTTAGTATTTTTTTCTCTCTCTAGTCTTTCACTCAATTATATAATGACTTTCTGAGGTTTTTTTTTTTTTTTTCCATTACAGTGGACCTCTGATACTTCTCTCCCTTGCCTACTTCTTTCCCAATAGAGGCTTCTTTATAAAACCTTTTCTTGTCCTTTACCTCCTTCTGTTACTGTTGTTATTATTAGTACCATCAAGTCAGATCCAACTCATAGAGACCCTAAGTACAGCAGAACAAAGCACCCAACACTGTGCTATGCACACAATCTTTATATGCTTAAGCCCAATGTTGCAGCCACTATGTTTCTTCTCATTTTGAGTCATGCCACACCAGCAAAAGGAGTTCCCAGGGGCTTTACTCCATTCCCACCATTAAGGTAGACTCTATTATGAGGAGGCTGGGATTTAGCTCAGTTGGTAGAGCACTGTGCTGCAGTCTCTGAGGTCCTGAGTTCAATTCCCAGCACCACAAAAATGGAAGGGCCTGGCAATCCACTCCCAAGGCAATCCCGACACACTCAGCCATTGAAAACCCTATGAGGGTCGCTATGAGTTGGATACTGACTCGACAGCAGCTAACAACAACAACAACAACAACTATTTTGAGGAGGCAACTTTTCCCCAGTCATTCCTTGAATGCCTTCCAGCCTGGGGACTCATTTTCCAGCACTATATTTGACAGTGCTTCTACACTATTCATAGGGTTTTAGATGGCTAATTTTTTCAGGATCAGGCCGCTGGGTCCTTCTCCCTAGTCTATCTTAGTCTGGAAGTTCAGCCAAAACCTGTCTTCCACGGGTGGCCCTGCAGGTATATGAGATATCGAGGCATAACTTTCAGCATCACAGCAACACACAAGCCTCCACAGTATGACAAGCTGACAGACATGTGGGGGCCCTTTTCTTATAAGGAACTTTTATTCCTAATTCCTTGTTTTTGGATATGCTGTAGGTTGGAATTCTTATTCACCTATATGGAAATGGGAAGCCTTGAGATTACTAGGCAGATCCCATTCTGCTTTGTTTTAGGCCATAATAGGATCTTGCTGCCTGCTGAAGGTCAACTGTTGTGATGCCACAAAGTTGTCCATAAATAGAGCTAAGACCCCCAAAAGAGTTCTTCTCACACCTGATCTTAAATGTGCTGGAGGGAAACATTGCCTTTGAGGAAAGGCTTGCTTGATTGTGAAGATTCACGTGGTCTGATGGTGTGCCAAGATGATAAGAATGTTTTCCATCCTTCAATATTTCTATCTTAGTGATATTAACTAACTAGGAAAGGGTGTCGACATTAGTAGTAGGATTAGTTGGATTATTTTGACATCCCAAATGGGTTTTGATTACTACTATGAGGTCTATTTAAGATAATCTAATTATAAAATATCTTGTATGTCAGGAATCACCTATGTTCAAGAATGTCCTCCAAGAAGGATCGATTAGAAGAATTTTGTGCCTGGCTTTATAATCCTGGTAAACTCTTTGGAGAAAAATAAATATTTTAGTTTTCACATTTGTGTCACTCATATAATGTACTATATTATTTTCTACAAGGCAGACGCATGTTTATTAAACTGGCATATAAGGCAGGGAAGCTATCATTATACCCTCATCTATAGCATCTGTAGAACTAGGAATCATAAAAATCATAATATCTAGGACTCAAAACCGAATCAAGATTTATCTAATAAACTAGAATTTTTAAGCATAACATGTAAAAATACTATAAAGAAAAGTAACCCATATGAGGATTTATAGAGAATGATAAGACCACTCTTAGCTCTCTTGAAGGTAAGATTCAAGCAGAGCTCTCTGATTTTTCTTAAGCGATCAAGTGAACCAGGTAACTTTCATCAAGGAGATGCTTCCCAAAAGGGACCTATGGGTTAAGATCTTCACAAAAGAGTTTAATTGGTGAGTTCTAGGAATAGTAAAGAGGTCAATGTGGCTGAAGGAGCAAGGAGAGTGGTAGGAAGTTTGAGAAGCTGTGGGGACCAAGGAACATTGTTCTTGTTGTTGTTGTTGTTAGGTGCCGTCGAGTCGGTATCCGACTCATAGCAACCCTCTGTACAACAGGGGAAACACTATTTTCAGTGCTTCTCTGCTGTTCATAGGGTTTTCAATGGCAGATTGATTTTTGGGAGGGGGTTGCCAGGTCCTTCTCCCAAGCCTACAGCTTCTGGTGTTCCCAGGCGGTCTCCCATCCAGTTACTAACCAGGCCCGACCCTGCTTAGCTTCCAAGATCCGATCGGATCGGATTCCACAGGGCTATGGCTGCAGGTTATTGTTCTTGTAGTCCATGGTAAAGACTTTGAATCTCATTCTACATTTGGTGGGAAACTTTTAAGTTTAGAAATTCTATTTGGGGACTTCCCAGTTAGTAGGTATGCAAATTGCTTTGTTGCAGTATTTTCTGGGTTCCCAAATAAAAGATATTTCCAATTCTCATCTCTTTTTCAGGGATTTTCCAAAATAGTTACTTCTACACTGAGTAGTTTTAAGATTAGGACAGCTGTGTACTAAGTACTGTTTATGTATCATAGGTAAACAGTGTTTACATTTAATTAAAATAATTGTTGCTTAGACAAACTCTATAGAATCTTTATGGTCAAAAATGAAAGATCTCAGCTGGGCAAGGTGGCACACACCTGTAATCCAAGCAATTTAGTAGATGGAGGCAGGAGGATCACAAGTACAAAGCCAGAGGCAGCCTGTGTCACAAGTACAAGGCCAGAGGCAGCAACTTAGCAAGATCCTATCTCAAAAAAAAAAAAAAAATTTAAGGGGCTGGAAGTGCAGCTCAGTGGTAGACAGCTTGTAAAGTATGTGTGTGGTTCTGAATTCAACACCCCCAAGTACCAAATAATAATAATAATAATAATAATAATAATAATAATAAATAGAAAAAAATATACACGCATACATATACACAAATATGTATATATCTCTATATGTATATGTGTTGTGTATATATATATATTCTGTATATACAACACACCTCGTATTGTCTATATCTAGATGAACTGCTCTCACCAGTACACCCTTAGCACACTACTAAGTTATTCTAAATGGTCCACTCATTGTGCTTCAGGTTCTCCACATATACATTCCCTCAGTCTGAGACACTTCCAGACGTCCCAGGACTAGATTCTTACTTCTCAAAGCTCAGCTCACATGTTACTACCTAAGAAGAGTCTTGCAGGCCAAATCAAATTAAACATATGCCACCCTCCCCACCACTCTTATATTGCATTTTATGTTGCATCCTTGATTCTTCATTTCACTATTTATGTTTTTAATTTATGGATTTTTCTACATTATTAACTCCAAGTAGCTATAGCCAACTTTTCTTTGATTTATCACTATTTACCAGGAACTAGCACATGCCTAGAATATAATGTGTACTAAATAAACATAAGACAAATAAGTGAATGAATGCATAAATGTATACAAATTTCCAGTTCTATTTCCTTCTATACATTAAAGTTATGGCTTCCTTTCTAAAATGTGACTTATCACATTATAATTTGCTAAATTACTTAGGAAATACAAGGAAAGAATTAGGAGACCCAAATGGATGAATATAATTCTCTTTTGTATATCGTTATTGTTGGGTGCCATTGAGTTGAATCCAACTCATAGTGACCCTATGTCCAACAGAATGAAATTCTATCTAACATTGTGCCATGCACATGATCCTTTTATGTTTGAATCTAATCTTGTGGTTACTATGTTTCTTCTCATTTTGAGTATGCTACATCAGCAAAAGGGGGTCACAATGGCTTTTCAGTCATAAAGGTCCACTCTACTTTGAGGAAGCAGCTCTTTCCCACTCATTTCTTAAATGCCTTCTAGTCTGGAGGCTCATTTTCTGGCACTATATTTGACCCTGTTTCTTTGCTATTCATAGAGTTTTCAATGGCTAATTGTTTTGGAAGTGGGCTGCTGGGATCCTTCTTCCTCGTCTGTCTCAGTAGGGAAGCTCAGCTGAAACCTGCCCACCACAGGGAGCCCTGCTAGTATCTGAGATACTGGTGGAATAGCTTTTAGTGTCACAGCAACATGCAAGCCCCCACAGCAGGACAAGATAATAGACACATGAAGAACTGATCAGTAGGTTATGTTTAAATATTGAGAGAGATTTACTCCAATGCTTCTCATCCTCTTCAAGATGTTGTTATTAGGTATTGTTGAGATGGGTCCAACTCATAGTGACACTATATACAACAGAATGAGACACTGCCTAACACTGTGCCATGTCATGCATTATTGTCAGTGTTTTTCTAGTCATCGGGTTTTCAGTGGCTGGTTGTTCCAGGACTGGGCTCTGGGTCATTCTCCCGGGCCTACAGCACCAGTATTCCCAGGTGGTCTCCTATCCAAGGACTAATCAGGCTCAACCCTGCTTAATTCTGCGATCTGACAAGACTGGATACCAGAGTGGTATGGCTGTAGACAACAGATGGAAACATCCCACCCTTCACAGACTTTCTGCATCCAAAGACCAGAGAATGAGAACAGGCTTTCTTCCCTCAATTCACAAACAGAAAAGCAGCCAGAGTTTTCTTCCAGTCTAAAAGAATTCACTTCTCTTCAGCATTTTCATCCAGAGCTCAAGTAAGATTATACTAGCCATGGACATTTCATAGCACAGTATCAGTCTAGGAATCAAAACCTAACATCAAGGGGAAATTCTAAAATTGAGAAATTATTTACCAGAAGGAAAAACACCTTTCTGAAATGACTAAGACCTCCCAGGTGATTCACGTGTTTCACATTGCTAATACTAGAGTAAGTAAACGAGTGAACAGAATGATATGAAAAGGCCTAGAATCAACTTCCACATATGACACTGAGTTTCATAGCAACAACATTATTTTAACAATATCTTACACTACTCATGATTCAACATTAGTCTTGAGCTTTGAATAATTACCTATGAGCTTCTAGGTAAGGTAGGACTTTTAAAGTGAGGTGCCTATGTGTGATTATGGTACTTATTTTTAAATGTCATAGAAAATTCCATATTACTTCATCTCCAATACATCTAAAAAGTGAAATATTTATATCACTTCTGGAAATGTCCTCATTCACATTTAGAAGTAGTTAAACATGGCTCGCCTTGCCTTGGCTGCCTCAACCACTTATCAAATCAACACCCAACTGATAGACAATTGCACTGCTTTTGCAGAGCCTTAAAAAAAAAGTGCACTCATTCCTAGTGCCTAGGCTAGAGCCTGGCTACTCACAAGGTGGTCCATGAACCAGCAGCATAAGCATTAGGGAGCTGACATGCATGATTGCTCAGATTTATAGAATGAGAATTTGCACTTGAACAAGCCTTCAGGTTAACTCTGTGCACATTAAAATTTGAAAAGCACTATACTACTGTTTCTGTCTCTCAGAATGGTATTAAGCTAATCATCCCATGTCAGAAACACCTGCCATTCTCCTCTTAAAATGTAGTTTTCTAGACCAAACTTCATTTTAAACACTTACCCTGACACTTGTTGTTAGGTGCCGTTGAGTTGGTATCTGACTCATAGCGACCCTCATAGGGTTTTCAATGGCTGACTGTTTTGGGATTGCCTTGGGAGTGGATTGCCAGGCCCTTACTCCCATTTTTGCGGTTCTGGGAATTGAACTCAGGACCTCAGAGACTGCAGCGCAGGGCTCTACCCACTGAGCTAAATCCCAGCCCACCCTGACACTTAGGTAGCCTAAAGCCTAGAAATATCTGACTTGCTTTTCAGCACATCTTATATTTTGTTATGTTCATATATAAGGTGTCTTCATGAGACTAAAATCACTGAGCAACACATTCCTAGAATGATGAAATAACCAAACAGGACATTTAGTATAGAAAGGCACACACACACACACACACACACACACACGCACACACACACACAGAGTTAGAAATGAGTGCAAGCCGCTAACGCTTGAGGATCAAAACCAGCCAAGGAGGTTCCCTTGTACAAGGGAATGGAATGCAGAGTAACTAGCTGATTGTGTCAGAGAAGAGAGGGAGTAAATTATGAATAATCATGCTATTACACCTCTTGTTTAAACATCACTCTCCGTATTCCTTGGCACATTATTAAAAATTTATTTGATTCTAATAAGTTACTTTCAGTACTGAAGAGTACTTTTTTATCTATCAGATATGAAAAGAAAAATATTCAAATTATAAAAAAGTATTACCTTTATCCCTCTTCTATATGGTAAGGTGTTTATTAATAATTGCTAGAGGTGACTTCCTTTTAAATACCAAGCTGAAAGATGTTATTGTATTCAGTGGTTCTATAAAAGAAAGAATCAATCTTTTGTATGTTTAGAAAATTCAGTTGGGTACAATTTTCACTTTCCCTCTGGGTGTCCGGCATGAGAAAAGCACTCCTCAAATTTAATTTTACCAGGTCCAATTTATCCCTGCAAAATTGGAAAATCATGAAATGTGTATCCTACTGCTCTCAATTTGGGTCTATATAACATGTAGTTAAACAGAAGGAAGGGAGACATACAAACAGGGATCAGAAATTACATTTAAAAATCATGAGCAATTGTTAAGACCTTTGGAATCTTATGTTGAGAAACATGTCGTACCTCGGAATACAGGATTCCCATGCTGGTCCTTCACAGGCTTGCTTCACCTCGACAGCTTCTCAAATCTTCTGAAGGTATTTCTGATTTACATCAAAGTTCTTTCCAGAGAGAAAGGTCCCTACAAGTCCAAGCGGGTGGCAAGTCCTTTCTTTCCACACCTGTGAGTGCTTTTCCAGCAACACAGATAGCAAACACACCTTCTCGAGAGAACGGCAAATGAAGCCAAGGCATTGGTTTACGGTGTAATGACCCAGGCGGTGTATCATTTCATGTTACAACCCGAGGAGCCGGTTTCTGACTCATATTTACTCTGCCCTTGGTAGCATATAGGAAGGAAGGAAGCAAAATTGGACTGGTAGGGGGCAGGAAAGTTCTCAAATTGGCAGGAAGGACTTGAGGTTCAAAATAGGATATTGGTCTTAAGACATTTCCTAATTGAAATCTGGTGTTCAGTGGAAGTTGAGAAAGGCCAGAGGCCAACAGACTCACTTGTGAGAGTCACAAGTGTCTAAAAAAGGGCTTGACAAATGATTCTCAAAGTTCTCAAGTCATTAGTCGCAAGTAATATTTCCCCAGGTGTTCAAACGGTTTTGTAAGCCAAAATATTATACTTACCTTTTAATTTTTAAAATTTTAATTGACATATTATATACATATTATGGTGTTCTGTGTGACAATTTGATAGATGTGTACAATAAATAATGGGCAAATCTGAATAATTAGCATTCCCCTCTCTTTAACAGTTCCCATTGACTTTCTTCATATTGGGAACCTCCAAATTCTCTGTCTCAGTTCTTTATAAGATACATAATAAATTGTTGTAAAATATAGTCACTCTTACTGTGCTGTAGAACACTAGAACTTATTCCATACACGTAACTGTATTTTAGCACGAGTTATTCAACCTCCTCTACCCATCTCCACCCTCCCTGGCCTCTAGTGTCCACTATTCCACTCTCAACTTACCAATATAATAAATCTTAAGTTGTCTTAAATATCCCAATACTGTTATAAGTTTAGCCAAATTATTTTGTAATATTCAATTTAATTACCATAAGCCTAAAATAAATTACTCTATTACAGGTTTTAAATTAAATCATCAATTTATTTGGTCAAACATGCTAATTATGCCAAATCTTTTTAATATTGCAAACGTATTATGTACTACATTTAATACCAATTATTCATACATTTTCTCTTAACACAATCATATCAAAGTACTGTTTTAAGTTTTTCCAGAACTAAAATACACACATACGAAATAGTCCATCCCAAGCAAATTGATGTAATTTTTCCAATCAATTGAGTTCTTAAGTGGCCAGAGATTTGGGGCATGATACAAAGCCTGTTCCTAAACTTGTTCAAGGACATTCTTTCCACTCCATGAATAGACAGATCGAGGTTTTAGGGGATGTTATTTTCTTTCTTTCTCTTTCTTTCTTTCTTTCTCTTTCTTTCTTTTCTTTTCTTTTCTTTTCTTTTCTTTTTCCAGTTTTGTTTTGTCGTTAGTGTAGTGCTGGGGATCAAACCTAGGGCCTTGTACAAGCTATGCAAGCATTCTGCCACTGAGTTACATCTCCAGTCTTCTTATTTTTATAATTGGTAAAACAAGTACATACTCCACTAAGCAGTTGTCATTGAGGGCAACCTTCCAGGAGATGAAGAATTAGCTAATTTCTGTGTTAAAGGAAATAGAGCCTGCAATACCCACCAAGATTGCAACTGACTTCCTCTTTAGCTGGGTTTGATTTTGCATTTATTTCCTTTCCTAACACATTTAAGTGTCATCTCATTGACTTAGATAAACATTAATGTTTTCTCCATTGGGTACTTCCCTGTCATATGCAAATTTTTGTCACTCCTTGGAGCCTCTTTGTAAACACTTTTAACTGATTTGTGCAGACAGAACTCTTCACTCTCCCTGTCTCTTTGCTAAGGTTGCTGCTAGCTTCCTTATCCCAGGCTGAACACTAAAGGTTTATTTAAATAAGTTTTTATTAGGATCACACTTCATCTAAGTGGATGCTGCCTGTCTTTGTTGATGTCGTCTGGTTCTAAAGGAAAAATGCTCGTTTTATAATTATGAATAATTAACTGCTTCACTATGATTAACCCTAAAAACAACAAAAAGGCAATTGACTCACTGCAATTGTAAAACATTTGCATTTAGCTCAAGGATAGTGGATCTCAACCGAGGGTAAGCTTGCCTCCAAATAACTGCCAGATTTAGCAAATAAAAATATAGGATGTTCAGTTAAATGTGAGTTTCAGATAAATTTCTGAAATATCAAGTGGGATATATTAACATAAAAAATTACTTGTTGTTGAAGTGAAAGCTAAAAGCTTTTGGTGATGTCTGGAGACATGTTTAGTGTTCACACCTAGAACATTGGAGCTTGCTATTTGGCTTCTGGTGGATAGAGATTAGGGATGGGGCTAAATATCCTACAGTGCAAAGGATACCTTCCCAAAGCACAATTACCCCATCCAAAATAGTGCTAAGGTAGAGAAATCCTGGTCTAAGCCAACAGGTGAATTAGAGATGAATGAAGAGGACTCAATCAATTATAGTGTCAGAGAATAGAATACAATAAGATGCTGTCAGAAGGAAGTCTGATAAACATATTGCATATATAATGTGTATATATATACACATGTACCATATATTCTCAAATCTAACCCACACATGAATCACGTCTGCACTATTGCATTGTATTATTTTTACCACATGTAGTGGCTCTACAATTTTCCCCCCAAAAATCTTTCAACCAAGAATCTAATCCACAGGCAATTCTCATCTGCATCTAATTTTTTAGATCTCTACAACTGTTGAATGGGTGAGGATTGTTGTTCTTGTTAGGTGCCGTTGAGTCGGTATCTGACTCATAGCGACCCCCATAGGGTTTTTAATGGCTGTTTCGGGATTGCCTTGGGAGTGGATTGCCAGGCCCTTCTCCCATTTTTGTGGTGCTGGGAATTGAACTCAGGACCTCAGAGACTGCAGCGCAGCGCTCTACCAACTGAGCCAAATCCTAGCCCTGGGTGAGGATTAGATTAGGAAATATATGGATATGTGTGTGTGTGTGCTTTTTCTTTTTTCTTTTTTGTGGTACAGAAGGGCTGAACCTAGCATCCTGCACATGCTTGGTGAGGGCTCCACCACTGGGCTGTACCCTTAGCCCCTTTTTTATTTTTTTATGTTTGAGACAGAGTCTCATTAAGTTGCAAAGGCTGCCTCGCCTAGAACTTGTGAGTCTCCAGCCTGAGCCTCCTGAGTTCTGGGGTTACAGGGATGCACCAAAGCACTCTTCTTAACCATTTAAGTTTTAAGGAAGTACTCAAGGTATACTCTTTGGCAAATTGAACCTAGAATTGCAAAGATAAATCAAGAAAAAGAAGGTCCAGGAAACGACTTTCACACATGAATATCTTCTGTCAAGAAATAATGTCTGAGTCAGACACTGAAGCCTTAACACTAGAATCCTCCCTTTGATCCTGGCTGTAAATGAGGCCAATCTTGGCTGACTAGCCTCCAATACTCTGTGGGGACAAGAGACTCCTTTAAGGTGTACCCCAAAGACTTCCTCCACGAGGGGTTCAGTAGAATATTAAAAGGAGTATGGTCCACATATCATGACCAGCCAAATTTGCTCCCATTGGAGGGATTTAAGTGAAAGTGTGTCACTATCTGAATTTTATTTATACAGTAAAGCTCAATATGGCTATCCTGTAGAGAGTGCATTTGAGGCAGGCAAGATAGCAAACAGCCAGAGCAGTTAGGGAGTGACCAAGGGATATTGTAACCTAAGCCAGGTGAGAAGCCACAAGGATCCGAGGAGAGGGTGAACAAGGAGAGAGTTTGGCAGGTACAATAGCAGAGTTTGTTGACAATGGGTTATTAGGCTGTTATCTCCTGGCATCAAATGCACTTTTCTGTTCTCTTTTCTTCTGCTTGCTGATAGTATCACTCTGCCAGTTACACACCCTCCTCCCACCCCGCCACTGGCCTGGGAGGCTACAGGGGTAAGGAGGGAGAGAGGCCTGCTCATTGCTACATGTTTGCTGATCTTATCAGCATCATTCGGGAGCAAAGGTCTTTCATCCTAGTAACAGCAGTCAGTACAGGTTTTTCCCACTCTCCCAGAACCAGCCTTTTCTTATCCTTCAGAGGTGGCAGTGCCACCTTGCTCTCCCTCAACCCAACTTCATGCAACTCTTGCCCTGAGATTCTGAGGTTCCAGCAGTAGTCTGAGAACATTCCCTTGAGGCCTGAGTTCCAGAATTCAGGGCCCTTTTCTCAAATCCGATAACCCCAACCTCTGCTCTTTATGCACCAGCCCAAGGGGTGGTAGCTGCTTCGGCTGTTCCATCTCTGTGTCATCTTAGTGCTTTCTTTGCTTTTCAATTATCCTGTATCTTCTTAATGAATTCCTTATATTAAGTTTATTCTGTTTAAATACTAGTGTGATTTTGCTAGGCTCTGACCGATGTAGTACTCTAGAGATGTTCAGGAGCTAGAAATAGCACATAAGAGGACAAGGGGTATAGCCCAGTGGTGGTACATTAGATCAGCATGTGAAAGGCCCTGAGTTTGATCCCCAGCCTGACAGACAAACAAAACCCATATGGGAAATGGCAGAACAAGGGCAATATGCATATGTCTCCTTGAGAGAAAATTTGATAGATTTTGATACTTTTCTCAGAAATGCAAAACATTAAAAAATAAGATTAGGGAAGGGCTGGAAGTGATGATCAGTTCAACTTTGCAGAAGTTTTGCTTAAAGCACAAATGTGTAATATATTAAATGGAAATCCCAATGAGAAGCTTTGTATTTGCTTCTGGAATTTTAGAATACGAGTTACACAAAAGATTAAAGTTTTGAGAGTCATTAGCTATAAATTAGTAATCCTCAGTGTAAGAAATGAAAGAGTTTAGATATCACAGTTTTTTTGTTTGTTTGTTTTTATTTTTGTTTTTGCCTCTACAACCTACATAAAGTCCTTGGTTTTATAAGGTTATTTCTTCTTTAAATAACACAAGGACTTTTCCTGTTCATGTTACCACTTTTTAATGATGATTAATATCTAATTAAATATGTACTTTTGCTAATCAGAATGTTTATGTTTTTGAGTTTTATGCTTATGAATGTTTTTTCTTTTGTTTATTAACTGAAAATTAAATCCAGGATTCAGAAGCCATATGACAATACTATTTATTGCTTTACACTAATATAGGGTCTTTATTCCTTTTAAAAGTCAAACAAAAACACAATAAAAATATTAAAGAGTTTACCGGGTGTCGTGGCCCATGCCTGTAATCCCAGCAACTCAGGAGGTGGAGGCAGGAGGATCTCAAGTTGGAGACCAGAGGCAGTCTGTGTAATTTATCGAGACTGTCTCAAAAAGTAAAAAAATGGCTTGAGGGTGCCGCTCAGTGGTACAGCATTTTCAAAGTATGCAAGTGCTAGGCCCTGGGTTCAACCTCCAGTACAGCAAAAGGAAAAAAAAAAAAAAAAAAAAAGAAAAGAAATAAAAATAAAAGTAAAAAATAAAAAAGTTACTTTGAGAAAACAGTGATTTATAAATTGTGCAGTTACACAGCAGAAAGGTTATGGGAGTCTCTGGAAGGAATACAAAGGAAAGGCATCCATGGCGCAAACACAGAAGTAAAGGAAATAGTTGATTGGTTACAATTATACAGTTGCCTTATTTGGTCTATCTGGCGAGAAAGTCTCTAGTCCCATTAGTTATTTAGTGGTTTCTAATTGGGTTGACCTTAAATTTCATTTCCTTTTAATATAAAAATTTACAAGAAATAGCCCTAGTTAAATTTTCCTTATGCTTGTAAATTAAACAAGGTTAAGTTTTAGCTGCGTGAGGAGAGTGCTGCTCTGTGCTCTCTGAGGCCCCAAGCTTTTTCCCTAGCACAGCAAAAATGGGAGGACAAGGAAGCAGTGCACTTCCCAAGCAATCCACAAATAATTAGCCACTTAAAACCCTATGAGGGTCACTGTGAGTCAGGACTGACTAGATGGCACCTAACAACAATAACAAGGTCACTTATGAGGACTATTTGGCTTTCTCTGCTAAGAGATTCTTCAGGGCTGGTCTCCATTTTAATGTAGAATTACTTTAATATTCTCAAAACTTGAAAAATCTTGTCAAATTTAAAATCAATTTTGAATTTTCCTGTAAATAAGAAACATGATAATAGAGCATTAACTGGTGTCTACCCTACAGTAAAAATATTGGCATTGTAAGTTTAAACTGAAAATACCAATATCATTTAATTTTTTAGCACTTAGGCAACACATGATTCCATGGCATGTTCTCTATCTGCTTCATTCTCTGCCTGTTGCAATCAGCATTAATTATGATCAATTGTTTTAATGGAAACACAAAGAGTACACGCCATGCTCAAGGCTCCTAGTCATTGGAATGCTGTAATTCGTGTTTCCTTACTTGTGAGATGCCTGCAGCCATAGCACTTTGGCCTCCAATCCCGTCACATCTCTGAAGCTAAGCAGAGTTGGGCCTGGTTAGTACTTGGATGGGAGACCGCCTACGAACGCCAGATACTCTAGGGTTGGGAGAAGGACCTGGCAACCAATTCCCAAAAAATCAATCCGCCATTGAAAACGTTATGAATAACAGAGAAGCACCGACGCAGTGTTTCGCCTGTTGTACGTAGGGTGGCTGAGTCGGATACCAACTAGATGGCACCTACAACAACTTGTAAGATGTCTTAATATATCTGACACAAGAGAGTTTCTTGTTAAAAATAAAAATAGGAAACTAGGAAGTAACTCTATTATTGATAAATCCTTACCTATAAATCCCGTGGCATTGGATGACGATTTCTGGAGATAGTTACCTTCTTCGGCAAATTGTCCTTTACTCTTACAGTGACCTAGAAATCAGCCAGATGACTTATGTTTATAAACCTGTATTTTGTAGTAAAGCCAGTTTGCTAATATAAGCAAGTCATAGTGCTTCGGGTGTGAGTTAACAACTCTGACCTAGGATGGAGAGTCCTGCCTACTTTATACTTCGCATGGTAATTTTACCACTGGCACCTTCCAAGGTTGCAAAAAGAAATGATGTATCTCAACTCTCTTGTGGGGCCTTACTGTTTGTTCCCTGTATCATATTGCGCATTGAGCCTATAAACTGTAGTTTCAAGTTTTTACAGGATTTTTTTCTGTTTTGATTTTTTTTAAATAAGGGGTTGTTTTTGGTCTTGGGGGCAAAAAGTTTGCTTTTGAAATATTAAGTTGTTAAAGTCATGGCTGTCAATCTTTAGTCAGCCAGACCCCTTGCTCCTTAGAAGCAGATCTACTTCTCCAGTTCTTGGTAATAACCAGAACTTTTCAATCAACCATTAATCATAGAATAAGGAATATCATGTACCACTCCACAAAATCAAAACATTCTCTCTCTCTCAATCATAAATCTGTCAAAGCAAGTAAACAGAACTATTCACTGATCTGAAACAAAACATTTTATCATGTTGAGTTTAAAATTGCTTTCAAAAGTGCCCCAAACTACGTCATCTAAAAGATTTAAAAGTCCTAAGTCAGTACCCTGGGCTGGGATTTAGCTCAGTTGGTAGAGCGCTGCTCTGCAGTCTCTGAGGTCCTGAGTTCAATTCCCAGCACTGCAAAATGGGAGAAGGACATGGCAACCCTACGCCCAAGGCAATCCCTAAATAGCCATTGAAAACCCTATGAGGGTCACTATGAGTTGGACTCAACCTGGCAGCACCTAACAACAACAAACAATAAGTCACTACCCACAGCCTACTTATTTATGAGGCACTTACCATTCTTAAACTATAGAGATTTTCTTCTGTGCTCTTAGCCTGTCTTCTCCTCCCCTGCTTTACATTTCTCACCCCTACAATTATGATTTGAGTCAAGTGTGTAATGCAGTGTTTAAGGAGACTAAAGAAACTATAACAAATAAGAATTCTACATAATATTTACAGTGAAAAAACTCATGTATCTTTATTTTTTAAATACGTGATTTTAAACCTTGATCAAATCCCCTGGGATTTCTCCCTTCTTGGGACACTCAAGAACTCTTGGTGTCTGGCACACACCAATCCCTCCATGTGTTTTCTCTATCATTGAATTAGTATCATCTTTATTATTATGTGATGTGCCTAGGAATAATTTGCAGAGCTTGCTAAAATATAAATTTACTACACCCAGGTCAGAGGTAATGAATCAGAATTGCTAGGCAAGGACTTGGGGAATGCGTGTTAATAAACATTCCACATGATTCTGAAGCTGGGGATTCAGGGCCATTTTGGAAAGGAAATAGCACAATGATAAATTTAATTTTTTTAATCTAGATTCAAATGCAGTTCTGCACTTGAATTGAAATGTGTTTGAGTTTGAGATTCTGAAAATTCTTTACATAAAATGATGAAGCTGTATAATGAATAATGCTCTTTACCTTACTACCCCTATTCTTTCAACGGCTACACTCATTTCTCAATCGGTAATTTGAGGTCAGGGCTACCTACTCATTTGGATGCCAGGCACAAAGCCCAAAAGATCCCTTATGGTAAATAATCTGTGAAATAAGAATATGTTCACGCATACGTTGAATTGCTGATGCTAGGATTTCAGCCTACTAAATTTCCTAAACACTGCTATTTTGTTCTTTGACCATCAATATTTGGGGTATTGTTTTAGATTTATTTTAACTCATGCATTCCCAATGGGGATGAAATTGCTCTCCTAGGAAGTGAAATTGGTTCTAAAAGGGAGAAAAAAGAAACAGGTTCTAGTATATGAAAAAGGAAAACAAAAACCAAAAAAACCCTTTCCTCTATTCCTCTATGCTCTTTATGTTCTATCACCAGGGCCTGTGAATTAAAACACAAAGACAGGTTAACAGGAGAAGAAAAAATAGTTTGTTTATGTGAAAATATAAGTACTCTTTTCTTACTATATCTATACAAATTATTATCCTACTTTACATCCTCCCCATATTTCGTATCCTATGGGCTCTCTATTCTCTCTCAAGCCTCCTTATTGTCCCTCCACACGGCCAGACATACCTGAATTTGTAAAGTTTCTTTGTTCTAACTTGTCCTTTAGGAAACTTAAAACTCCTCTCTTCTCCTTCTCACTATTAGCCAACCAAAGTTGTTGTTGTTGTTGTTGTTAGGTGCTATCGAGTCGAACCCGACTCATAGCAACCCTATGTACAGCAGATTGAAACACTTGCTGATTCTGTGCCAGACAAATGATTTTATTTATGTTTAATCCCATTGTTGCAGACACTGTGTCAATCCATCTGGTGGAGGGTTTTCCTCTTTTGCGTTGACCTGCCACTCTCCCAAACATGATGTCCTTCTCCAGGGATTGATCTCTCCTGACTACGTGTTTGAAATATGTAAGACGCAGTCTGGCCATTCTTGCTTCCAAGGAGCACTCTGGTTGCACTTCTTCTAGGACAGATTTGTTGGTTCTTTTGGCAGTCCATGGTATATTCAATAGACATCTCCAGCACCACAATTCAAAAGCATCAGTTCTTTTCCTGTCTCCCTTGTTCAATGTCCAGCTTTCACAACCATATGATGCCACTGAAAATACCATGGCATGAGTCAGACGCACCTTCATCTTCAATGTGACAACTTTGCTTTTCAATACTGTAAATAGATCTTTTGCCACAGCTTTTCCTAGAGCAATGCGTCTTTTGATTTCTTGACTACTGCTTCTGCAGGTGTTGATTATAGAGACAAGCAAAGTAAAATCTTGGACAACCTCAATCTTTTCTCCATTTATTGTGAAGTTGCATACTGACCCAGTTGTAAGGATTTTTGTTTTGTTGATGTTGAGTCACAACCCATATTGAAGGAGATGATCTTTGATCTTCATCAGTAAATGTTTTAAATCCTCTTCATTTTCAGCAAGCACAGTTGTGTCATCTGCATAACGCAGGTTGTTAATGAGTCTTCCTCCAATCTTGATGCCATGTTCTTCCTCATAAAGTCCAGCTTCTCGGATTATTTGCTCAGCCTATAAATTGAAGAGATAGGGTGAAAGGATATAGCCCTGATGCACATCTTTCTCAACTTTAAACCAGGTAGTGTTTCCTATTCTATTCAAACAACTGCCTCCTGGTTCATGTACAGATTTCTCATGAGCACAATTAGGTGTTCTGGTATTCCCATTTTCCAAAGTGTTATCCATAATTTGTTATGATCCACGCAATCAAATGCCTTTGCATAGACAATAAAACATAGACAGACATCTTTCTGATATTCTCTGCTTTCAGCTAATATCCACCTGACATCAGCAGTGATGTCCCTGGTTCCCCGCCCTCTTCTGAATCCCGCTTTTTTCCTACAATTCCCTGTCTATATACTGCTGCAGTCGCTTCTGAATGATCTTTAGTAGAATTTTGATGGTGTGTGATATTAATGATATTGTCTGATAGTTTGCACATTCAGTTGGATCCCCTTTTTTGGGAATAGGCACAAATATGGATCTCTTCCAGTCTGTTGGCCAAGTAGCTGTTTTCCAAACCTGTTGGCATAAACATGTTAACACCTCCAGTGCTGCATCTGTTTGTTGAAACATCTCTATTGGTATCCCATCAATTCCCGGAGCTTTGTGTTTCGCCAGTTCTTTCAAGGTGGTTTCCACTTCGTCCTTCAATACCATTGGTTCCTCTACATATGCAACCTCTTGGAATGGTTGGTCATCTATCAATTCTTTCTTGTATAATGACTCTGTGTATTCCTTCTATCTTCTTTTGATGTTTTCTGCATCATTTCCTGTAGAATCTTTCAGTACTGCCACTGGAGGCTTGAATTTTTTCTTTATTTCCTTAAGCTTGAGAAATACAGAGCATGTTCTTCCCTTTTGGTTTTCTGCCTCCAGCTCTTTGCACATGTCATTATAATATTTGTTTTTGTCTTCTCGAGCTGCCAACCAAAGTTAGGGAAGATTATGAGGTCAAAACCCTAACCAACTGAGTGAGACCCAGTCACAGGGATTGTGGTAGGAAATAAAAGACTGGATGGACTTCTCACCATGTGTTTGCTTACTGGCTAGACCTAAAGATTACTACACATATTGAAAACAAATTCTCTTTGTATAAGTTTTTGAAAACATATTCCTTTATTTTGAAATTTAAAAAATCAGAAAGTATTATTTTTTGCTTTGAACAGAATCTAACAAATGCTATTAAAAAAAAAAAAAAAAAAACACTAGCCAGGTGCCTGTAATCCCAGTGGCTCAGAAGGCAGAGGCAGGAGGATCGCAAGTTGGAGAGCAGAGGCAGTCTGAGTAACTTAGCGAGACCCTGTCTCAAAAAGTAAAAAAAATGGGCTGATGGTGCAGCTCAGTGACCAAGAACTTGCAAAAATGCAAGCATGAAGCCCTGGGTTCAATCCCCAGTACCACAAACAAAACAAAACAAAACAAAAAAACACTGAGTACTATGATTGATAGCATAGAGGAATCCCTCTTTCTTCCTTGTGTGTGTGTGTGTGTGTGTGTGTGTGTGCGCACTCATACTAGGTGGGCACTCTACCACTGAGCTACAGCCCCAGCTCTTTCTTTTTTACTTGAGCAGTAAACCAGAAAGTGATCTGTAAGGCATCTTCTCACTGCAACAGTGTATGGTTTTTTAAGTTAAGAGAGTACAGCATGATATTTAATCAACATGAAAAGTAGAAGTGGGAGTATAATTGAAGTAGCTTACCTTAGAAAATTATTAGTATAAGGAAAATGCAAACCATTTTTAGACAAGAAAGTTAATATTAAATTATGAGTTTGAGAGACAATCCTTCAAGTAAAAACACTTTATTTACAATATAATTCTCAGCATTAAAATAGACACTAACCAGGACATATTAAAATGTGGATAACTGTCTAATTAATATACATGTTCTTATGCAAATCAATGGACAAAAATTATATCTTGCAGGAAAATACTATTCTAAGAGGTATCATTGCAGAATAAGCAATAACAAATGGTTAGATTCATCAATGGTCCTTCTAAAGCTGAGTTTCTTTACTGTGGGTGCCAAAAAACATATACACATTTTTAAGAGATGTTATCAATGTATTATCTTTCAAAGTAGAATTGAATTACTACTCTGAGTATTTCTTATAATTGCAGACATCAAATGTGACTTGTATTCATCTTTTATAATTGGTAAATATTGAGTATTACAAGTTAAATACTTAAAATGTACATTCTTTATGGTACCCTCTGTAGATTAAGACATAATCTCTCCAAGGTTCTCAAAACTTCCAGGTAAGGGATCTAACACCTTCAGAAGCCATATTATTGGGCATTTTACCCCAGGTCAAGGCTCTCAGGATGATTCATATACCTAGACACCTACTTCCATTTTCCTTAAAGACTGAACCCAGGAAAGATCTTGCATCTGGCTTTTGTAGATGAGAAGGGAGTGGATTTACCCAACATCTAAGAGGCTAAATGAGTCAACTAAAATAAAGGACAAGAAATGGGTGTGTATAGACATTTTTCCAGTGAGAAGGAACCATATCTTGAGTATGTTAATCAGGATCAATAGTTGTAAGTAAAACAAAAGAAATAAAAAATATTGGCTAGAGCTCAAAAACTCCAGATAGGTCCCAGAAAAAAATTTGAAAATAATGCAGCCAAAGCCAGTGCTGGAATTGTGCTGCCAAACTGGTCTGGTGAAGGTAACTGTAGGCACATTTGTCAGGTTGAGTCACAGCACTTAGCACCTCCGGTTTTACCAACACTGGTGATTGAATCCTGCCACCAGAACCAATTTTCCATTGGCGTCTTGCATTTCTGTATGTCTTTCAAGCAGTGCATTTGTTCTAGATTATCTTTTCAAGGATGTTTGCATAGCAAACCCTTGTAAGGTGGAGATAGCAAGAGTAGGCATGTTTACTTCCCATGATATCAGATCCAGGATCCTCTCCTATAACACAGCCAGCTATGTTTGGGTTGCTATCCAGGCCAAGGCCAAAGGGAACAAGGGTATATGCTTGGGTTCATATGGCTTGATGTACCATGAGTACTAACGTCTGTTATCTTTGACTCAAGGGTCTTATACCATCTACTGGCATTTGTAAAGCTGGTTACTTATTAGCCTACAAGTAATATAAAATTTCAGACCTTTCACAGTTCTTGCGTATTTCTGGTAGAATTATTGTGGATTGCTGGAGGGAGACACCAGAATGAGAATGGCAGAGCTTCATTTTTTTCTTCTTCTAAGTTTCCAGTTCTGAGCTCAAGTGGCAAGCACCTCTAATTGTTGCACCTTAAGTCATGTACCTACATTTGGTGTGAAAAGGAGTCCAAGAAGTCACTACATGTTAATGACAGTTTCAGAGTCTCCAAACAGCTTGTTCATGACCACTGCCAGAATAATAGACAAATGGCCACTGCATTAGTAGTCATTCGTTGTTGTTGTTAGGTGCTGTTGTTTTCAATGGCTGATTGTTTCCAGGATTGCTTCAGGAGCAGATTGCCACATCCTTCCCCAGTTTTTGCGGTGCTGAGGGTCGAACTCGGGTCCATCAGAGAGTACAGAGCAGCGCTCTACCAACTGAGCTAAACCCCAGACCCAGTACTCATTCTAGATTTCTTAAATTTAAAAGTAGTAGGAATTCATAGGATTCTGTCAAAGGTTAGCTCCAAAGAAAGAGACATATAATATCCCTCAAGGCAAGGCTTTAACTTCCAGGCTTTTAACAGAGCTGTTTAAGCCACTTGGCAAACATACACCAGATGGCGCTCTAAGTGGTAATTATACTTCAGCTTTCCTCTGAATCTAATGAAGCCCCAGCCCCCGTGTCCCTGTGTGTGTGTGTGTGTCTGTGTGTCTATGTGTGGTTGTGTGTGTTTCCATGGCCTGTTGGTAGGAGAGCAAATCAACACAAATCAGGATCTTTCCAGGAAAAGAAGAGAGGGATAGCCAGATCCCAGTTTTTCCTATCATGCTTCTCAAATAAGATAGCTTCCTGTGATGCCCTTGAAGATTCACTGCTGGGATGAGGCATGTGCTAAGTATGTCTCATTCCTTCCATAATCATAAGTGGGACCTGGTCATCACCACCTGGGAAAACATGAGAGGGACAAGAATGCAGATGAGATTCTACAAGAGGATGGTGAGTTAATGGGAATGGAGAAACAGCACTTGAGGAAAAGGGTTCTAGACAATCATATTTGTTGGGAATTAATTTCATGTGTGCCTGCAGCCATATCATTGTGACATCTAATCCCATCAGATCTCAGAATTAAGCAGGGTCAGGCCTGGTTAGTCCTTGGATGGGAGACCACCTGGGAACACCAGGTGCTATAGGGTTGGGAGAAGGACCTGGCAACCCACTCACAAAAACCAATCAGCCATTGAAAACTCTATGAATAGCAGAGAGGCACTAATAATAATGTCTCACCTGTTATACACAGGGTAGTTATGAGTCAGACACTGACTTGAAGGCATCTAACAACAACAATTGTATGTGTAAGTCCACTTGTCCTGTAGAAGGCTTGATGTGCGTGCGTGTGTGTGTGTGTGTGTGTGTGTTTGTATGTGTGTGTGAAGCTATTTACCCATTTATTTATTATTGTGGCACTCTGGGGGAGGGGGTTGAACCCAGGGCCTCACACATGCTAGGCAAGTGCTCTACCACTAAAGTGCACCCCCAGTTCTTCCTATTTATTTATTTATTTTGAGACAGGATCTTTCTAAGTTAGACAGACTGCCCCTGGCCTCAAATTCACCATTCTACTGTCTTAGCCTCCCAAGTTGCTGGGCTTATAGGTATGCACCACCACGCCCAGCTTAGGAGGCTATTTATAATGTAAGAGCAACATACACGAACATGTATAGATTATAGTTAAATTAATTATCTTAAAGTGAATATACCTGTGAAATCCTAACCCAGACCAAGAAATAGCTTATTTCCAATACTTCAGGAAATCCCTAAAGTTTCCTCTTAATCACTTTTTCCTCTTATTCCTCAAAGGTAATTTACAGAATCACTATTACCTAACATCATGTATTATTTTACTTCTTTTAAATTTATTTTTAAAGAGGGAGAAGAGAGGTATAGTTTAGTGGTAGAGGGCTTGCCTAGCATATGCAAAGCCCTGGGTTCAATCCTTAGCACTGAAAAAAATTATGAAAATGGAATTATAGAAATAAGTGTTGTGGTGTGTGCTTGTGATCCCAACACTTGGGAGGAGGAGGCAGGAAGATCTCAAGTTCGAGGCCAGCCTGGGCTATGTAGTGAGACTCCATCTCAACAAAACAAAACAAAATAAAACAAAAAGAACGATAGGTGTATACTATTTTGTGTCTGGCTTCTTTGCTCAGCATCATGTTGGTGCAATTTATTTGCATTTTTTGTAGGTAATGATAGTTTTTTCCTCTTACCTCTCTGCAGTATTCTATTACATTAATATATAAATTATTTTTTATCCATTCCACAATTGATGGAATTTGGATTGATTTCAGCTTTTGTTTATCACTAATAATGCTACTTTTTTTGTATGTTTGTGCAATCGTATTAACATTTTGGTTAGTTATAGACTTCAGAGTAGAAATTCTTGGTCATAGGATATTCATACATAGAATTTTAGTAGATATTTCTAAACAATCTGCCAGAGTGGTTGTAGCAATTTATATTACCATTTGCACTGAGGTTAAACTTTGAAGGGCATCAAGTTTCTGAGGATGTATGGAATTTTCCATCTTGGATCATCAGATCCTTTGTGTAGATAACTGAGTTTGTAAGCTAGACATATGGATAGGAAGGTCTCATGTGTCTTAGTATCAGCTGAATCATTCCTTTATCTGTCAGATATTTCTTTCCTTCTGTTCACCTTCTGTTCCTTAATTGCTGAAATTCCTTTATATGGTGCCCTAAGAGCAAATTACAAACTAGAATCAAAATTAGATTCAACTAGGTTTAAAATCTAATGGGAAACTCAACTCACTAACTTAGCTACACCAAAAATTTTCCTGGGGAATGGCTTTGCATGTTTCTCTTTTTCTACAGTTTCTGAGACATGCATTGAAATATAGCTGACAGTAGTGAGAAAATAGTACTTTTATTATCTTCCCTGAAAGATAAGAATACCCACACATAAATAAGGAAATTTTTTGCTACTATTTTTGTTTTCTACTTAATTTTTAAACAAAAGGTGCAAAAATATTGCATTTAATACATTTTGCATTTTTCTCTTAAAATGGTTATTTAAAAATGTTAATGAAATGTATCCAAAGAAAGATGAGACATGCAAGAGATTTAAAAATTATACATCCTCTTGGTATGTTTCTGAATAGACCAGATTAAGTAATATTATCCATAATAGTAATACTTAATGTATTGTTGTAATATGTTAATTATATATACAATGTCCTATGCAACCCTAGAACAATGAACTATTAAAATCTCCTTTTTTTGTGTGGTGCTGGGGATTGAACCCAGGGTCTTACACGTGGTAGGTAAGTACTCCATCACTGAGCTTCCCCCTAGCCAAAGCCTCCATTTTAATAGTGTAGGAAGAGAAGCATTAGTATATAAGTCCCAGGAGATCAGAGACATTGTCAGTCTTATTTGCTACTGTATTCTGAGTATTTAAAATAGTGCCTTGCATATAGTAGACATTTGATACATATTTATTAATTGAACTAATAAATGAAAGTAATGTGTTCAAGGTTTCACAAGTGGACCAATTCTGAATCTAGGGCATGTGCTCTTAACATATATGCTGTTGTACTAAAAAAAAAAAAGAAATGCACCATTCAATCCCTACACTGATTAAAAGTGTGATCCAGAAGAACTGTTGAGACTAGGGATGAATGGAAATTGAAAGGAGATAAAAAAATAGTAGAACATAACCCAAATCTGCACATGAGTTTTAGTACATATTAGTCAAAAGTTTCCATAAACCTTGTATGTTGATAAAAGTGTAACCAAAAGTGGTGTAATAATTGCATAATGGAAAAAGCAAATGCTGTATTACTCTGTACCCCACCAACATTTACCAATAAAGGGGAAAAAATAAAATAAAATAAAATAAGAAAAGAGATAAGATCCATTAAAAGAGGAATCAAATGCTTTCTTGGACTGCACCTTAGATATGTTGATGCAAATGCATTATTGACAATCATTCAACCAAGTGTATCTGACACAGCATTTAGTATCCTGACTGCATCATATAAATAACCCAGCTCTAGTTGTAAGGGATTGGAGAAATAGGAGCTGAGGCCCGCCTGGGATACGTGGTGAAACCCTGGTGGTTTTTCCCCTAAGCCCCATATCACTTTTTAAAATGCCAGTGCTTCTAATATCATCCTCTCTCCTCCCTGCAAATGGTAAAAGAAATTAAGCTTTACAGAGAAAGATTTGCTGGGAATACAGTCATATACCACAGAACCCAGGTTTTAATATTGTTTACTACATGCTAAGAACCTTGATCAGCACCTTAAATGCATTGTCTCATTGAATCATCATACATTGAAGTAGATACTATTATCATATCATCATCACTGTTATAGTGATCTGGAAATTGAGGCTTAGAGAGGTTCAGCAACTTGTATAAAGTAAAAAGCATGGAAATGGGAGAAAAAGGACACTTGTAGCACTTTTCTCAGCGCTGGACATTTAGAAGTCATCCAGTGGGGATTTGTTGAGTTAAAAATATATTTTGAGAATATATTTAGCCAAGCATGGTGGTCTATGCTGCAAGCCCAGTGACTAAATGGAGGCAGAAGGATTACGAGATGTAGGGCAGAGACACCTGCACAATTTAGCAAGACATGGACTCAAAAATAAAAATGAAAAATGAGCTGGGGGTGCAGTTTAATGGTAGAACACTGGCAAAGTATGCATGAGGCCCTAGGTGCAATCTCTAAGTATCTCAAAAAAAAAAAAAGAATAATAGATAAAAGCACATATATTCTAATACTAATTTGATAAAATAATTATAATTTGATAAAATAAGTATATATTGACTTGAGGATGTGGTTGAGTGGTAGGGTGATTTCCTAGCATGCTCAACCATGGGCTTGATAGCACCACAAAAAGTAAGTAAATAAATATATAAAGTGATAGAATGTGTGTGTGTGTGTGTGTGTGTGTGTGTGTGTAGGTGAACCTAAGAGTAGATACACAAAGGTGTTGGTTATTTTTTGGCCTGTAAGATCACAGAGGAATTTTATTCTCTAAATCTTAAAAAGTAAACTTTGTAGGGTGGGCATGTACCTCAGTGGTATAGCATGTACTTAGAATCTGTGGGGCTCTGGTTTCAATTCCTATGTGAAAAATAAATTTAAAAACAAATATTTTTGTTGTGTTTATTTAAGGCATACAAAATGATGTTATGAGATATATATAAATAGTAAAATCGTTGCTAGACAGTAGACCAAATACATCTGTTGTTTCATATAGAATACCTTCTTTTTTGTGAAGCTGTGGATTGCACTCAGCATGCTAGGCACTTGTCTACCATTGACCTACTTCCTGAACTCCACATTTTTATTTTGTTTTTGTTTTTAAAATGAGCAGTTAAAATCTACTCATTTAGCTTAAGTCCTAATTACAGCATAATTTTATTACTTGTAGTCCTTATGTTATGTATTTGATCTCTAGATTTATTCATGTCCTGGATCTCTATTTTAGAAATATTCTAGTTTTATAATAAGTAAATAAATAGTTGTTTGCCTCCAAAGATTTGTTTGGTAATTGGTTAAATACACCCTACAATTCCTGAAGTGAAGGAGGAGGAATGTTTATCTCAGGAGAAAAAGGATCACTTAGGGAGTAGATGTGAATACCAGCTGTTTTTCAAGAGCCTTGGAGCTTCATCTTTGACCTATCCTCTAAAAACACCTGAGATTAGGGCAGGGCCCCAGGACTGTATTCTGGGCTCCCTTGGCAGAAGATGCACTGGAGGTCTTTAGCTTGCATGGACTCTTAGAGCAAAAAGATCTGTGTCCTAAAGCATAGACATCTCCCTAGTCCCCTGTCAGCCTCATGTACATCTGTGCTCAATGATTCTTTTGTAGTGAGCAAAGAGACAAAAACCAACTAACAAGCAAATGTAGTAGAGAAAGACCCAAAGTTTTATCATCTCAAGTCCAGATGCTGTAAAGAAACTCAGGGAATTCTACCCCAAAATATGCTTTGGTATGCTGCTTACTTCAAATGGGGAGCACTTGGTGAACTGAGCTGAATTCTGAAGAAGGTATATAAGCTAGAACTTACTAGGGCTTGGGATATTCACTTTTCATTCATATGATGCCCTTGTGCACTTAGTAACTTTGAACAGTTTTTCTCCTATGAATTGCCTACTGTCAGTTTTATTTGTAGACTCTATTATAGAATCCTCAGAGAGTAGAAGGAAAGTTCCCTTTTCATACTCTTGTTTGCAGATTTTCTCTTCTCCAAATCATCTTGAACACCAGTGATTTGATGTCTCTTGCAAGATGGCCTTTTACACTGAAGTGTTAGTAAGAAAGAAGATGTATTTCTTTTACAACTTAAAAGAATATAATACAAGTAGCAAAATTTTTTGCATAAAGTTTGAAAAGTAGAAAAATAACACTAGTAAAACAGTGAAGAAAAAAGAAGAAACTAAAGATTATGCATAATATCATCCTATCATCATCTAAGTTTCTGGAATTTAAATCATTTTCCAGGTTCTGAGATAATGCTAGAGCAAGTTAGGTTTATGTCAACAACTTCCTTAGGCTAAGTCAATATAGATTTTAATCAAGCTGTTATCAGATTTTAATGAAACATCTGCTGATAGGTGCATTTTTGTCTCTTCTGTGTAGCTTGCATTGCAGATTTCTCTTTTTGGCTCTGACACTAGAGCTAAAAGAGTAATTAAATGCTTATAAGCAAAGTAAGCCATTGTCCAGGACAGTAAGCTCGAATATTAACAAGCTAAACAAACTTTAATACACAAAGTTTGTCTTTCCCCCATTATTCCCCCAGCATCCTCCACCGGCTTACAAGTTCATATTACTGAACTTACAGATAGCTCAAGGATGTCTCTCTTCCCCTTTCTTATCCTTGACTACTACTTGATAGTCAGGAATTCTCTTTCATTACTAACAGCAAAGATGATTACTTTGGGGGTGCCCATAGGATACTGATCACTATGCTAAGCACTTTGGTACACAAATGCAGTGAATGTTTATAGCCTCCCTTTGAAGTAGTGTTGTTATCACATTGCATAGATGAGGAAACTAAATTCAGAAAAGTTATACAACCTCAAAGTGGCAGAACTAGGATTCAAACCCAGGTCTATCTGACTTTAAAGAATTTTCTCTTAAGCAGTGGAGCCTCACTGGCTACCAAAATGTCTCATTTGGTAGTTTGTGGTAATAGTTTGTGGTAAAAGATCCAATTAGAGAGGAATAGTTTGGACTAAGATATTATGAAAAGTCATTCACTCAAACTTAACTCTCTAAAGATCCCATCTAGAAGTCTAAAATTCAACTTGTTCTTGTCATCTCTGCAACACTGGCTCTGTTCATCATTCCTTCCTCTTGAGAGGCTCAGGGTGCCAGCTCTCATCATGGCTATACCTCTCTTTGTTCTCATCCATAAGATAAGGAAGGTGCTAAAATGACTTATTTCATGGGATTGTGTGAACTAAGTAAGCCAATCACTCAGCATAGTACCTAGCATAGATAGGTTAGCAGCTATCATCAACATTACTCACACTCACTTATGCTTGGCTCATTTCTAAGATCATTCTTTTCTGGCCCCTTTTCCTTGCACAGCCCAGAACATGTGGACATTTGTTAAGGTTCAATCCTTGATGCTCAGGCCTTCCTATCCATCTCCTTGATGGCTTCTTTTATTGTCTGGGCTTTCTCTGTCACTGCTTGGCAAATGTCCCCATACATCTATACCATAAGGTTAACTTTATAGGACATCTAGGCATATCTTCTGCATTCATCCCAAGTACATCACTATCTCATTATAGCTTATATTATTATTTTATTTTATTCATTCCATTTCAAGCAATGATAACACCACTCTTTTTGTAGTATAGGCTCAAGTCCTCATTAGAGTATTTTCTGTCTTTAACATGGTGCTAGATGCTTCATACTTGTGATTTCATTTAATTATCATAATAGTTCTATTGCTTTTACCCATCAAGAAGCTGAAGCTGCTGGGTGCCTTGTCCCATGCCTGTAATCCCAGCGACTGGGAAGGCTGAGGCAGGAGAACAGCAAGTTTGAGGACAGAGGCAGCCTACATAACTTAGCAAGACCCTGACTCAAAATAAAAAGGAAAAAAATGGGCTAGGGGTACAGCTCAGTAGTAGCATACTTACAAAGCATGAGTGAGGCCCTAGGTTCCACCCCAGTACTGCAAAAAGAAAACAAAATGAAACAAAATCCAAGAAGCCGAAGCTTAGAAAAATTAACTAATTTACCTTTGAACTACAATCCTTCCAACCAGAAGTATCAGCTTTTTGTGCTTAGCTATGCTGCCATTTGATATCCAAATTTCATAGCATCATCTATTCCTTTATAATAAGTAATAGATACCCATTTGCTTCTACATGACATTTGAGTTCCACTTTAATTCTGACCCTAATTGTCAAGTCTTTTTGCAGATTTGCAGTCTTTTCTCCTCTATTCCTTTCTGTGTACCACTTCTAGGAAAACAATCCTTTATGTTTTGGCCTAATTTATGTCCTTCCTGTCTCAGAGGATTGTTAAGAGATCATGACATCATGCCTGGGAGGATAATGTACAATCAGTAAAGGCAAAATCTAATAAAACTAGCTAGCTAGTGGCAAGCTAATGAAGTTTCCTGGCCATGATGGAACAGATAAAAGACTAGACAAAAGTGCTGTCTTCGGTGACCTGGGTAGGTTATCTCCACTTTCCAGATCCGGTTTCCTCTTCTATAAAGTAAGGAAGTCAGACTGGTTGATATCTCTAGCCTCGGCTGATTCTAAAATTTGAAGATCTCACTTACTTAAAATGTATCCTATTTACCATGTCAAAAAAGGTGATGGTTCTTCTGATTAAAAACTCATTAAGTCAAAGAAAGACAACCTCACCAATCTCTTAGAATTTCCTCTTCTCTTATTGAAAGGAGGGGGATTTTTTGTGTTTACTCAAATCTCTAAAAATTTGAGTAATATATTATGGCAGAGTGAATTATGATGGCAAATTCTGACATTTCATCAGAGAATCTGAACGAGTCATTGTATAAAATGACAGATTCACTGGGTGCTGTGGCTTCAATTTGTAATCCCACCTGCTTGGAAGGCTAAGGCAGGAGGATCTCAAGGTCAAGGCCAGAGGCAGCCTGTGCAACTTAGTGGGGCCCTGTCTAAAAATAAAAAATAATAAAAGGGGGTTAGGGGTATAGTTTGTGGTAGAGAACTTGCTTAGCATGCATGAGACCCTGGGTTCAAACCCCTAGTAATGCAAGAAAGAAAAGAAAAGAAAAGAAAGAAAGAAAGAAAGGAAGGAAGGAAGGAAGGAAGGAAGGAAAAAGAAAGAAACAGATTTATGATTATCTTGTCCCTTCAAGTGCAAGGAATCCTACAGTTTCCAAGAGACTGGTATAAAATTACATGTAGTTGTTAGGTGCTCTTCAGTCAGGTTCGACTCACAGTAATCCTATGTACAAGAGAATGAAACATTCTCTGCCTGGCACTATGTCAGTGCTTCTCTGCTATTGTTTTGGGAATTGTTTCAGGAGTGGACTGCTAAATCCTTCTCCCATGTAATGCAATGCTGGGGATCAAACCCAGGGCCTCAGAGAGTCCAGAGAAGCACTCTACCAACCTTAATTCCACCAACTGAACTAAACCCCAGCACCATAAAATTACATGGTTTCACTTAAGGTCTATTTTGAATTTACCTGCAAATGGCAAATAAGTTGCTTTGGACTGAATTGTATCTCCTCAAATTCATATGTTTAAGCTCTAACTCCAATGTGGCTGTGTTTGGAGATATTGCTTTTTGAAGATAATTAAGGTAATATGAGGTCAAGGGTGTAGCTAAGTGGTAGAGCATTTCCTAGCATGTGGAAGGAAAAAGGCCCTAGCTTCTTTAGATAAAGTCAATTCCTAGTACTGAAAAAAGCAGGAACAAAGAAAAGGAACGAAAGAAAGAGAAAAAGAAGAAAGAAAGAAAGAAAGAAAGAAAGAAAGAAAGAAAAGGAAAAAGGAAAGAAGGAAGGAAAGAAGGATGGAAAAAAATGAAAAGAAAAAAGAAAAGTAAAGGTCATACAGGGAGATTGGGTCCTAAGCCACCATGGATCTCTCTCTTTCTCTCCTCCCCCACCGTGTGAGGATATAGTGAGAAAATAGCAACCTGCAAGCCAGGGAGAAGATCCTCACCAGAACTGAATCAGCTGGCACCCTCATCTTGGACTTCCCAGCCTTCAGAACTGTAATAAATAAATTTCTGTTGTTTAAACCTACCAATTTGTGGTATTTTATGCCATACTGAGGAGACTAAGACATGAGTATTATCAACATTATGAGCATAGGTATTAAGCACACTAGCACATACTTAAATATATATTTAGAGAAATCTTATTTTTATATCTATCCTTGAAAAAATCATACTTTTGCTTTTTTTTTTTTTAAGTCCTGAGAGGTTAAACCCAGGCCCTCACTCATGCTTTATGAGTGCTCTACCACTGAGCTGCACCCTCAGCCCATTTTTTACTTTTTATTTTGAGACAGGGTCTCACTAAGGTTATATGGGTGCTTCTGGTCTCAAACTTGAGATCCTCCTATCTCAGCCTCTCAAGTGACTGGGATTACAGGCATGCACTACTGTGCCTGACAAGAGTTGTATTTTAATATATTTTTCATTCCAGTAAAATCTGCAGTGGTCTCATTTTTTTCCAGAAAACAAAGATATTATTTCTTTGATGACAAATTATAAATTAAAATAACCAATACAATGTCACCTTGTGTATCCAGTGTTTTTTTTTTTTTTTTGAGGTACTCTGGATTGAACCTAGGGCCTCATGTATGTTAGGCAAGCACTTTAGCACTGAGCTGTAGTGCTATGTTTTTTGTTTGTTTTGTTTTGTTTTGTTTTTTGTTTTGTTTTTTTTGTTTGAGATGGGTTCATTACATTGCCCAGGATGACCTTGAATTCACTCTGTAGGAAACTTGGGCTTGAACTCACAATCCTCTTGCTTAAGCCTCCCAAGTAGATAGGATTACAGGACTGTGCCATCAGGCCTGGCAAAAGGAAGCTGCTCAAACCTACTGAATAGCTGTTGAATAGAAAAAGCCTGTGATGAAAGAATTGATATTACATGAGAGTATCCCCAAAGGAGATGCATTGCTATAGGTTATGTTTGCTGGTGATGGATAGATGTTGGTGAGGGATGGATATAGTCCTCTTCCACTTCTTGTCCCACTCTTCTTCCACCTATCTGTCCTTCCACACACATAACTTTGTATCTATAAATTAGCCTGCAAAAAACAAAAAACAAAAAAGCCACCTTGAGCACTATTAGTATTGGTCCACATTTATTATTGTCTTATATACTTAAATCGAAGAGATCAAGTAATATCAGCTGAGGAATTTACATTTTAAATTGAATATCTGCCTGTGTATTGAAAAGCTTCATAGTAGTCAGCTTTCTATCTGTAAAGCACATCATAGTTTTCAGTGTTTCAATATCATTAGCTTCGTATTGACCTTCAGAGCTGTTGAGAGCCATCATTCTTCTTGTGTTTCAATGAGAAACCTTGGGATCATGTAGATGAAGTCCTGGACAGTTTGTAAATGGCAGCAGGGAAGAAATTTCCAGGGATTCCTATGCCTCATTCAGTACACTAATAGAGGGATGTTGTTGTTGTTAGGTGCCGTCCAGTTGGTATCCGACTCATAGCCACCCTCATAGGGTTTTCAATGGCTGACAGTTTCGGGATTGCCTTGGGAGTGGATTGCCTTGGGAGTGGATTGCCAGGTCCATCTCCCATTTTTGCGGTGCTGGGAACTGAACTCGGGACCTCAGAGGCTGCAGCGCAGCGTGCTACCACTGAGCTAAATCCCAGCCCGCAATAGAGGGATGTAGTGGATATAAAATTGTCAAGGTTTGAATTAATAAGAAAAGAGCACCAAAATGAAATACCTAAGTTGAAAAAAATCAAATGTACCTGTGGTTTCCACTTTTGAAGAAATTTTTTTCCATGTTTTGCAAGAGCTACATTACCGTCTTTATAACCCCTCAAATGAAAAATAGGTTATTCAGAATTTACTAGGTCTTTAACAGCATAGATCAGTGGTCCTCAAACTTTTTGACCTCAGGGGTTCTTTAGATTTTTAATTTTCTTTGAAGTTCTGGGGATGAACCCAATCCCTTGCTTAAACTGCATAAATGCTCTACTCCCAGCTCTGTTTTCTATTTTTACACTCTCTCTCATGTCTAGCTTGAGAGATGACTGGATTCTCCAATCTGTGTTTGCTTTCTAGTTGGGACAATGTTACACATGTAGCTCTGGAACTCTCCACTGAAAACACATAAGAGAATGAGAGTGGAAAAGCCAAATAAGGTATTTGTGTTATTATGAGAATTGTTTTGACCCTGTAGACTGTCCAAAAGGAATTCAAGGACCCTGTACACCATATTTTAAGAACTACTGGTATAAGCTACAGCTAAATCAGAATTTTAAGAAAATGTGCTTTTAAGAAGGTAATTATTTCTTAGGGCATACTTTTAAGTACACAATAACCTCTGGGACAAGTATTTCTTCCAAAAGAATCAGTTAGGTATTTTAGTCCTTGTCTTTCCCTGGAAATTTTCACTTTAGAAAAATCCAGAGCCAGGAAATTCTGAGATGAAGAACAAGGGCTCCAGCATAATTGGTACCAATGAAGGGGTTATCATCTCAGGGACCCCTCTTTATGTGCATATACCAAACAGTTAGAGGAGTAAATGAACACAGTTTTAGCCTCCTAATTAATGTAAATTCAGCCTTGCATACTTTCTGTAACTTCCAAGAAATAAGATCCTATTAGGATATTGAGAAATGGAGAAATTAAAGGCTATTCCAAGAACTTGGCCTTTGGCTGCCCTGAGGAGAGTAATGTACTATGACCAAACAGAGCCAAGAAAGGACATTTTTGTTTTAAATACCAACACTTTGAGGCTATTCCAGATTCTTAGAACAGATCTATCTCTGATGTTGTAGAAAGGAAAAAATCCAAGTGCTGGCTCCATATTGCTCTTCCAGTAAGAGAGGTAGGTATTAATGTTTTGTCACTTGTTATGGGTTGGGAAATAATTGCAGCATTACTTAATGAAGCATTTAAAATGAAATGTTTTATTTCTATGTACCTCATCAACTGGGAAAATGACAAGGAAGTCACAATCCCTTAATTCATCATTTTTCTTTGTGAAATAATGTGTACTTCTGTTCTTTCTCCCTTCTCTATTGCTACCTTCGTTCTTTTTTCAAATATTTATAATGTCCCTGTTATAAACTAGGCATTGTGATAGATTCGATTTCATCTTTATCTGCCTGCCAATTCTATTTTTAACTATTGAATACTTCTTTTTCCTAAATAATAGGAAAGCATGCCCCTTATACAAAAACTAAAATTATGGTTAAGTATGAAGCAATTAATTGTAATTGCCCATAAGTAATCTCTAGGAGGTAATTTTAATAAATTCTCTTAGAGCTTTTCCTGTATGTTTACCTACTTGAAATTATATAGTTATTACTTCTGTACCCTTGTTTGCTTAATATTGTACCATAAAAATTGTCATTAAAAACACATCAGAAATATTTTGATTCCCAAAGTTGGTGAAAAATATCTCAGTGGAAAATATTATTGCTCATTTTATCAAATTTCCTTCAGATAAGTTGCTTCATAGAAGTGGAATTGTGGGGGGAGAAGCATATGTACATTTAAAAACTTTTGTTAACATACTGAACAGTTCCTTTCCCATCAGGGTATCAAAATTATACCACTAGATGAGAGTGCTCATTTCACTGCATCCTAACCAGTAATAAAGGAATGTTTATTGATAAGCAGTATTTGCTTATATGGTTGGCAAGGAGGGAGTCTTATTTTTTATCATACTTTTTTATTAATCTTGAGATTGAATCTTTAAAATATAAGTAAAACTATACAACAGATTACAATTCTCTAGGATAAAAGTTATATAAATTCATTTGTGCTTCTTACTGTTAGGTGCTATCAAGTCAAGTCCAACTCATAGCAACCCTATGTATAACAGAACAAAACACTCCCCTATACTGTGTCAGGCACATGATCTTATAAATGTTTAAACCTATTGTTGCAGACACTGTGTCAATCCATCTAGTTGAGGTTTACCTTTTTTTCATTGACCTGTCACTCTCCCAAACTTGATGTTCTTCCTCAGGGATTCATCCCTCCTGACTACATGTCCAAAATATGTAAGACACAGTCTAGCCATCCTTGCTTCCAAGGAGCACTCTGGTTGCACTTCTTCTAGGACAGCTTTGTTGGTTCTTTTGGCAGTCCATGGTATATTCAATATTCATCTCCAGCACCATAATTCAAAGCTCCAATTCTTCTCCTATCTCCCTTATTTAATGTCCGGCTTTCACAACCTTATGATGTGACTTTCAGTACTATCATATGAATCAAGTGCACCTTTGTCTTCAATGTGACATCTTTACTTTCCAATACTTTTAAGAGGTCTTTTGCCACAGCTTTTCCCAATGCAATGCCTCTTTTGATTTCTTGACTGTTGCTTCCAATAGTGTTGATTATAGAACCAAGTAAAGCAAAATCATGGACAACCTCAATCTTTTCTCCATTAATTGTGAAGTTGCTTATTGACCCAGTTGTAAGGATTTTTGTTTTGTTGATGTTGAGTCGAAATCCATACTGAAGGCTATCTTTGATCTTCATCAGCAAATGTTTTAAATCCTCTTCAATTTCAGCAAGCAGAGTTGTGTCATCTGCATAACACAGATTGTTAATGAGTCTTCCTCTAATGATGATGCTGCGTCCCTATTCCCAAGAAAGGGGATCCAACCTAATGTGGAAACTATCAAACAATATCATTAATATCACACAGAAGCAAAATTTTGCTAAAGACCATTCAAAAGCAACAGCAGCTGTGTATTGAGAGGTAACTGTAGGAAAATCAATCTGGATTCAGAAGAGGTTGTAGAACCAGGGACATCATTGCTGATGTCAGATGGATATTTGCCGAAAATCAACATAGAACACCAGAAAGACATATATCTGTGTTTTATTGACTATGGAAGGTATTTGACTGCATGGATCATAACATGGATAACACTGGGAAGAATGGGAATACCAGGACAGCTAATTGTACTCATGAGGAAACAATAAATGGAGCAAGAGGCAGTAGTTCAAACAGAATAAGGAAACACTGCTTGGTTTAAACTTGAGAAAGGTGTGCATCAGGAATACATCCTTTCACTGTACCTTGCCAATTTCTATGCTGAGCAAATAATCTGAGAAGCTGGACATTTCTGTTTACTTTTCATTAAATCAGTGTATGAAGGGAGACAGAACTTGAATCACCCCCAACATCATGGTATCAGAGTTCTTGATGGCAAACACTGAAGCCATTTGCAGCTACCTTAATGAGAAGAGAAACATATTTTAAGGCCTGCATGTAGCACATCAAAGAGGCAGGAAATCTGAATAATCAGGTTTGTCAAAAGACAGTGAAACTTAACAGCTGGAATCAGAACAGGCAACACCACCTAGATAGCTACTAAGACACCACTGGCACTTCCAATGATGGAGACTACCACTTGTCACTTCTGGCACTACTATCCGTGGACACAAAAGCTACTGCACAGGTAATGGAAATATTTCTAAAATGTCTCTTTTTGAATTACAGAATGCAGATAAAAAGACAGGAGCTTCTGATTGGCTACGCTTAGGTCACATGATGGTGTTCTAGCTGCCAGGGGTGGAGGCAGTGAGTATTGGGGAGTTTTGGCTTTCCTAAGAATTTGTTTGTGTTTGTTTGAGACAGGATCTCTCCCTGTTGCCCAGGCTGGCCCCAAACTCCTCGGTTTAAGAGATTATCCTTGTAATTATCACTGAATTTTAGATTGTCTAATAGATTTCCTGCCTGCAGCCTGACGTAACCGGCTGATCCTGTCAGATTTTGGAAGCTAAGCAGGGTCAGGCCTGGTTAGTACTTGGATGGGAGACCTGGGTACACCAAGTGCTGCAAGCTTGGGAGACGACCCGGCAACCCACTCCCAAAAATCAATCTGCCATTGAAAACCCTATGAACAGCAGTGAAGCAGTGACAATACTGTTTTGCCTGTTGTATGTAGGGTCACTATGAGTTGGATACCGATTTGACGCACCTAAGGATTTAGCTCAGTGGGTAGAGCACTGCCCTGTAGTCTGTGAGGTCCCGAGTTCAATTCCCAGCACCGCAAAAATGGGAGAAGAACCTGGCAATCCACTCCCAAGGCAATCCAGTCAGCCATTGAAAACCCTATGAGGGTCGCTATGAGTCGGATACCGACTAGATGGCACTTAACAACAAACAACAAGAATAACAACAAGAAGTAGATCTTCCTGCCCATAACTGCAAATTCAAACGTCTACTGTATCTTCAAATGCCAATGAGGTTGGGGTATACGGATGTGAGCAGTGACTGTGGGAAACTGGAGAGCATCTTTGGAGTCTAAAGGGGACACCTGCTAATCAGCTCCAGCTCATGGTTGCTTGAATCCAATCCACCATGGGCCACAGATTGCCCAATCTTACAATTTTTCAGGACAATACCCCAAATTTGGAATTAAAATCAAAATCAGAAATAAAAACACCATTGCTTCTCAAAAACCAAGGCTGTGGGCTGTCTCCAACAATCAAACCTCCTTATTTTAAAAACCAGTGCAGGGTGATGATGCATGAGAAGGGGAAAATCCTTGAGACCAAGTTGGTGGCAGAGGTTTGGTGTCCTGAGGAAAAGGCAACTAAGAAAACCACTGTGCCACCACCGCACTCTGCAGTAACTTCCCCTTCTTGGAGCTAGCCTCCAAACCACGCTCAAGAAAAGGGCCTGAATTTCAACCGGTAGCAACAGCGTACCTAAAATGTTTATAAATTAATGAAATCGTTCAGCCAATAGAAACAGCTTTTGATGCCAGATCAGAGTTGAAATTTTAACTTCTGGGACTTTCCAGGTGAGTAACCAGAGATAAATAATGTTACTTCTTTGTATCTTACTCATGGAAAAAGAAAATAAGAGCAGTGCAGTTTTTATATACAGGGCTGTGATAGATAAATAAGATTACGTGTATCATTTGCCTGGGACAGTGCCAGGACCACATTAAAAGTACCGCATGTGATAATAAAATTATAATATCCAGGAGCTATGATAATAGCTTGTATTTCCCAAGTGCATGAAGGCGGAGAGAAGGTGAGCTAGTGTTTCACGCTAGGATTACCCAGTTAACAGATAAATCTCAAAATGGAATTCCTCTATGAGGTGCAAGTGGTATTTTCACCAAAACCCTATCCGGTGCCAGTTTCACTGTCAAATCCAGCTGCACCGTGACTTGTGTGCTCTGTGGTATTTAAGTCACCACTGCTGTCCATCTAAGCGAAACTGATGGTGGCGGGGGCAGTCCAAGTGGTCCCTGGCTGGGCAGGAGGCGCGCATGTTTCCAGATGGGTAAATCACACCCGATCCTTTCACTTTCGCCCTAGGCAATCCGCAGGGACCTGCTGCCACCTGCGAGCTTATTTTGTAGAATAAGAGGCCCTAGCCGCGGAGGAGGGGGCGGAGGCAGAGGCGGAGGCGGCACCCAGGGGCCGGGGCAGGGGAGGCCTGGACCATCGCAATTTGTTTTCCTGCGGCGGCGGCGGCGGCAGCAGCAGCTGGGAGAGCTGGTATAGGTTCGGAGTCGGCCGGCCTGTGCGGGGTTTGCGAGGGCGCTGGGGAGTCCGGCAACCAAGAGGAGAAGAGAAGAAGACCAACACACCCAGCCCAAGGGAGTGTAACTGGCAACGTTCCTTGCGTCCGCCGAGGACAAGGCGGAGGAGGCACGGCGGAGGCTGGCGAGCGGGCGCCTCCTAGCCAGGTTCCATTACCACCCTACTGCGGCCCGGCCTGTGGCGGCCAGACGGATGCCAGAGCCACTCGGCAAGCGCGGGCGCAGCCGCCGCAGTGGCCATCCCACGCGGGCTCCGGACATCAAGGGCTGCTGGTGAGTAGCCTCGCGCGTGCGTGTGCCGAGTGTGAGCGCGCCCTGGCACAGGCGTGTGTTCACGCTGGGCGCATGTGCCTGGTGGCCCGGCGCGCGGCGGCTCCTCTTCCGCTGGGGGCGTCTGGTGGCGGGCTTGCTCCGGCAAAAAAGTGCTCTCTGGCGGACTGCGCGCTTCCTCCCTGCCATCCCTGCGATCCGGAACGCCTACGCCTGCACTGTCTCTGCACGCCCCTCAGCCGACCCTAGGGGTTAGTTTCACCTTGGTGGGGAAGGCAGGAAGCCGTGATTCCTAGCAGCAGGGCGGGCCTCGGGCGGTGACCTGTACGTGGGTGCGCATGCTTTTCTGGTTGAGACTTGAGATGCAGCCTTGGAGATGATGTCAGTATTCTGAGAGACCACCTCACTGTTTCTCCGTGGTTCTTCACATTGGCTGCATGTAATGTGAAGGAGGGAGAAAAACAGACATTTACTCCTGGGGTCTTCTGGCGCGCCTTTCTAGATGCTGTTGCTTTTATGCTGTTTATAAGCAACTTCTTTTTTTTTTTTTTTTTTTCAGTGTCGGGGGTGTTAAACCCAAGGACTGGGGCATTCTAGGCAAGAGCTTTACTACTGAACTGCACCGCTAAGTCCCCCTGTTTTCTCTTATTATTATTTTTAAAAATTTGAGACAGGGTCTCCCTAAATTGCGCAGGCTGCCCCTGGCCTCGAACTAGCGATCCTCCAGCATCAGCCTCCCGAATCCCTGGGATTCAGGAGTGCACCTAGGCGTCCAGGCTGAGGTTTAGCTCAGTTGGTAGGGTGCTCCTTCTTTGCGCTCTGATGCCCTGGGTTCTATCCCCAGCACTGCAAAAACGGGAGAAAGACCGGCCAGCACACTCCCGAAACAATCAGCCATCGAAAACCCTAGCAGAAAAGAAGCACTGATGAGTATGATAAAGTGCCAGGGAGAGTGCCTTCTGTTGTACAAGGGGGGAGCGGGGGGCCTATGAGTCCAACCCGACTCCACTGCACCTAACAATTTAAGATATTTTCTGTCACCTGAATAATTTAAGCATTCACTGACAGCCCAGTGGAATGCACAAAAAGTGGAATGTCACTAAAACATAATTTTCCACAACTCTCTAAAACTATCCATCCTGCTGAGAGCCAAGGGCTTGTTGTTGTTGGGTACCCTGGAGTCAGGTGCGACTCATACCCTACACTAGGCTATGCCCGGCTCTATTGTCCGTGCTTCTGTGCTATTCATGGGGTTTTAAATGACTGATTGTTTTGGGTGTGGGCTGCCAGGTCCTTTTCTCAAGCTTATAGCACCCAGTATTCCCGCGCAGGCTTCCAACCATATACTAACTAGGCATGACTGATGAAGTTTAAAAGAAAAATTCGTAACAAACGAGTAATTCAAGAAACAGAACTCTATCTAGAGGATTTTTAAAAAATCTGTAGAGCTAAGGAGTGTAGGAGATGTTGGCTTGCTTTCCAGAAATCAGTGTTTGGTAACTAGTAAAACAGACAATTTTCAAAGTAAGCCCCAGTGAGCACACTGCTTTCCAAACATCCTGCTAATCACTGAAAATGAGATGAAGTATTGGTTTTAGGACATTTCCAGAAATATAGTGGATATTATGAGGATGCTGATTTATGGTCATAGTATTCAAAGCTCTATGAAGGTCAGTAATGCAGACTTGTTTCACCAGATCAATTCTATCTGAATGTTCGAGTTTTTGTTTCAATTTTGGCTGAGTAGTTTTCTATAGTTTCTGTGGCTGTTTTACAGAGAGATTAAGCCACTGTGGTTTTGTTGTTGTTTTTTTCAGGTTGGATGCTAAACTGAACTTCAAAAATGTACTCTATAACTGGACTATAGAGGCCATTTTGTAGCCACGCTATAAATATCTGTTTATTTTTAACCCAAGGTACTGTCTTCCAGCAGCAGCCTCCTTTTATTTATCATTTGCTCCATTAGAGTGTCTTCATTCAAAGGCATGAAATTTTACTGGAATCTACCTGGAAAATGAATTGACTGCATTTTTTCTGTTTAAACATACACACAGCAAATTGTTTGCCACATGGGAATCTGCTTATAAATACTTTGGCTGTAATTTATGCATCAGCTGATGCGTGGGAACTTAAAGAAAAAATTGTTTTCTTGTATCCTTTTGTAAACTAAGCATCCTTTAAACTATAAAGCCCAAGTTCTTTACCTATCCCTCCATTTTCATGGCCATTTCTTGCCTACTTTGCCTGGTTTCGTAGGATTCTTATTGCCCATGGAAGTCTTGGAGGGAGTAGTGAGGGCACCTTTGGTCTACAGGTGTCCTCAGCAGATTTGCTTCTAGAGAAAAGTGTGTCTCTGAAAATAGTTAAATAATTGTTAATCATAATTAGCTCTTTTTATTTTCAGGACATAGGGCTTAATTCAGTTTGATCATATCCCTTCTTTCAGGACTCTTTCCAGGCAATGAGATCACATTTTACAGAAAAGAAAAGCTTGATAATTTTGCTCAAAAATATGAGAGGAAATAAATATATGCTGCTGAAGAAGTACCAGGTTCCTTTCTGGTCAATATATTTGGCAGTTAGAAGCATTTTAATTAATCCACTGGATTTCTTGACCCTGTGGAGGATTTATAAGTGGCATTAATTGAAGCTTTGAAAAATGACTCAGGTTATCTCTGAAAATACCAGAGTTCATTTTCTATCCTTAGGGCTGATAGATTGCAGCTGTTTGATAAATATTTGTCAACTGAATAACAAATTCTAGAATGCCTTTATCTTCCTCATCTAACTACATTAACTTTTCTGCTATTGATTTTTTTTTTTTAGTCATAGCTTTATATGAGTTACCGAAACGTTTCATCAAATTGATATATTAAACTAGAAAGATCAACCTCTTCAACTGAAGAAACAATAATAGTCCCTCTAAAACAACAAAAACCACTGTACTGGTACCCATTCACTTGCTTATTCCAGCTATCTGAACCTGTGAACTATCCCAACTGGTGTGTGAGAGTGTACATTCAGAAGTCCTGAGCTGACATTAGAATGTTCAATTCCGGAATAATCTGGATGGAGCTACATCTGGATGTGGCTTTTGTCAAAAATTATTTGCATTTCTAAGCAAATCAGATGATCTTCTAGTACAATCCTGCATCTCCTCACACCAAGTAGAGAGGCCAGTTGAACATTTGGCAAGTTACTAAGGCTTCAAAACATATATTGTTGGATTTTCTTTTGAAATTTTAAATTAAATCTGTGTTATTTTTATCTATTTATGTGGTTGGCTTAGACACATTAATTCAGACTGGTGGTTACATAGTAACCTGTCTTTATCAAAAGTAGTCCCTTAATATAAGCACCAGTAATTCCTATGTTGCGATTTGCTGTGGTTAACCTTTCAAGGGACTCTTTTGGAAATGGATACATTGTTTGGTCTGGAATATTAAGATTTTATGCCTTCTTTTTTTGTTTTATCGCTGACCTTCTATCTCCAACAATTAGGGGTTCTCTCTGTGATTCAGGATCTAATTTCAGGGTGAAAGATTACACAGCTGTCCAGAATTTACCTAGATAGTAACATAGTATTGTTTAATAATAATGTAAATTTCTTTTTGATATTTTCCTCTTTATGTGCTTCTCTGATCAAACTTCATTATTCATTCTGAATAAAAATAAAATGAGCTCTTCAATAATTTTTTTTCAATTAAACTATGCCCAAAAGTAAATACATAAAATAGATTGCTTATCAACATTCTGAAGTAACATGCACAGTGCTATTCTCTGCATAATGAAACATGGCCTTTCATATCAAGAAGTTATTTGATAAGTAGTCACTTGAGCACTTGAATGAGATTAACAGCATATTCTCTGCATGAATATTTAGGTCCTCGAAAGCCATGTGGTAGAATTTTGATTTTGCGGGGTAGCCAATTGTAGGTTCCTTGGAAGTTAGTAAGTGATGAAAGCATGTTTTCACAAGTGCCCTTTGGCAATTGAGGGGGAGTAGATTAGCAGGAGGGAGGAGTGGAGTTGAAGGAAGCCAGAAGTCAGGATTTTTAGTTTTATGTGAAAAAGCACAAATGTGATGACTAACATGTTATATACCTACTCAGGCATCACCATTGATCATTGACATTCTTTGGCCCTGAGCTGTGGGGTAACCTCAGAATCTTGCAAACATTTGGCAAATATTTATTAATAAATGTTTGTTATTAGATGCATACTACATGTCAGAAACTATACTAACCTTTAACGCATTATTTTGATAATGATGGAGTTGGTTGTTGTTGCATGCCATTGAGTTGAGTCTGACTCATAGTGACCTTGTACAACAGGATGAGACACTCCATGACACTGTGCCATGCCCAGTACAATGTCAGTGCTTCTCTGCTATTCAGAGAGTTTTCAATAGCAGATTGTTTGGGGATTGTTTTGGGAGTGGGTTGCCAGGTTCTTCTCCTGTTTTTCTGGTGTTGGAGATCAAACCCAGGGCCTCAGGGAGTACCAAGCCTCACTTTACCCACTGAGCCAAACCCCAGCTGATGGAGTTAAGAACATTAGTTATTTTTGCCGCTTATAGTTGTTTGTCTTTGTCAGGTTACTATTCTGAGCCTCAGAGTAGAATCCTTCAATTGGGATATTAGTTTCTATCTCATAAAGTTTAGGGAGGAATACGTGAATAAATAGGTACAAATGAGAAGTGCTTAGAACAGTGTTTGGCACAAAGTTATGTGCTACCTACACTTGTTTGTTGTTATTATTTATTCATAAACAACCTTAGACAATAGGGACCATTTTGCAGATTTCTAAATTGAGATACAAAGAGGCCAGGTAAATTGTTCAGCATCATAGACTGGTAGGTAGGTGATCGAGTTGGGAGTCAGATGCAGACAATCTGACTGTAATGCCTGCTTTCCTAACTTGTATATATCTGTCTCCTCTACTGCACAGTGGGTGCTGGTGATATTGATTGGAGTGAAAATGTAAGTGTGGGCTTATCTTCATGGAGCTTCAGTACTCCAGCTATATTCAATGTGGATTTGACATCTCCAATGTAGAACTGATAAGTTGTTAGGTGCCTCTGAGTCAGGTTTGGCTCATAGTAACCCTCCTCAGCTTTTTGATGGCTGATTATTTTGAGATTGTTCCATGAATGGGCTGCCACATCCTTCTCCCATTTTTGTGTTGCTAGGGATCAAACCCAGGGTCTCAGGGAGCACAAAGCAGCCCTCTTATCAACTGAGCTAAACCCCAGCCTCTTATCAACTGAGCTAAACCCCAGCCTCAATGTAGAATTAGTACCGAGATAATTGCACAATTTTCTTTTGCTAGTTTTCCTTGGTGTGTTACTATTTTGTAAATGTTTTGTATTAGGTTAATTAAGAAGTATGACAATTTGTGTTTTCACATATGCTTTACAAATGAGCTCTTTTTTGTTTTTCTCCTTCATACATTTGACATGTACAGCACATATGTCTGCCCTTATACTCAGTGATTCTTTGCTGGAGGCAGGGAGATTGCCTCCTTAATGGAGTGCATCAGATTCTGGGCAGCTATCAATTTTCTGGGACTCTTATACCTCTCTCCATAGTCTCAGAGTCTCACATATCTGCCATTTCTCTGCCTTGGTGAATGACATTTCTAAACATTTTTATTTATTTTTTATTTTTATTTTTATTTATTGATTTTATGGTACTGGGTATTGAATCCAGGGCCTTCTACCATTGAGCTGCACCTCTAGCCCCTTTTTATTTTTTATTTTAAGACAAGATCTCCCTAAGTTACACAGATTGCCTCTGGCCTCAAACTCGTGATCCTCCTGCCTTGGCCTCCCAAGTCACTGGAATTACAAGTATGTGCCACCTCCCTGTGCTCTTTAACCATTTTTTATTCAACTTATTCAGAATATTTTGTAGAGTAACAACGAAGGAAATGATAGCTGTTCTTTGACGTTTTGAAGTAATTATGTCTAGTTATAACATGCCAGATTTTAATTATAGATGGGAAAGCTAGTATGGCAGTAAAGATAAAAATGGTCAGTTGCTCCAGAGCTTATATAGGATGGACTCTTTTATCACTGATTTCAATATTTTGACCTTATTACATTAATCCTTACAAATTTTGTTCTCATAAATAACTTTTAGAAGTCTATAGCTACTGTTGTGGTTTTCTTTTGTTTTTGTTTTGACTCTGGGGATTGAACTCAGGGCCTGGCAAGTGCTAAGCTTGTACTCTACCATGGAGCTACATCCCCAGCCTCAGTATTGTCGTTGTAAGTAGGTGAAAGTTTTCCTTGGTCTTGTGTGAAGTTCATGGCTATAATATGAATTATTTACTTGAAGAAAAAATCTTTAACTCTCATCTTTATAAATGTACTCTATTTCCTTTGCTGTACTCTCTTGTATAAATTACACATTTTGTGATTTAACTAAAGTTCAGTTCCTTCTGAAAAAAAGAAAAGGCTTTTTTTGAGTTTAAGCTTAATTAGAGATGACAGGATTTGTGATTTGGTGAATTTGATGTTTCAATTTTGAAAAGTTGCCATACTTAATGTTTCAATGGCATCTCAGTAACTAAACCCAAGATTTGGCAAAGGCTCGTGCAAGAGATAACTCTTAAGAGACCCATCACAAATTAGTCATTTTGGTGGTTTGACTTGATGATTTGCTGGGTTAGTTTGGAAAAACAAGGCCAGGATGACTGATTTTTTCACTCTTTCTGGTTTCATGTGAGCACTGCCTTCATGGTTTGCATTTCCCTATGTTCAGAGAGAAACTCCAACAAGAGTTCCTATGGAGAGCACTGCATTTCAAACTGGAATGGCTGGAGCAATAATCAATTGTTCACCTTTAATTGAATGCAGAAGGAAAATTATAGTCAGTAATGGGATTATGGTTAAATTTGTCTCATTTAAGGACCCCGTGCCTATAACCATACCACTGTGTCATGAGATCTGATAAGATCTCGGAAGCTAAGCAGGGTCGGGCCTGGTTAGTGCTTTGTTGAGAGACTACCTGGGAACACTAGGTGCTATAGGCTTGGGAAAAGGACCCAGCAGCCTGCTCCCGAAAAACAGTCAGTCATTGAAAACCCTATGAATAACAGAGAAGCACTGACAATGTTTCACCTGTTGTACATAGGGTTGCTATGAGTTGGACACAGACTTGATGGCACCTAACAACAATAACAAGGGCCCTGTGATTTCATTTATCCTGTTGTTGGACAGGATAATATTCTATCATTGACCTATCACTGAAGCCATATGTGGTTTTAAACAAACTACGAAGCAACAGCTCTTTTTGGCCTGTGTATCCATGCTTCCATCTTCTGGTGAATTGGCTCTAGCTTTTTTGTCCTTGAAAGGTTTACAAACTGTCCCACAAGGTAAGTTTTCTTTGACAGCAGGAACAAATGTACACAGTGGATAGAATGGGATTAGAAAGGGCCTGGAATAAGCCCTTCATATGTTAATGTTTCTGTTTGACAGCACAGAGAACTTGCTCACTGAATCAATATGATAAGTGAACTTAAAACAAATCATTGGTGGGTGTGACTTTTGCTTTTCCAGTTAATAAAAAATCTAAGAAATTAAAATATGGACCTTGAGAGAAATATGACTGGCCATCATATTCTTAGGGCATGTGTAGTCATTTTTCTTTTGTTAAGAAGAGTTTTGTTGAAAGATTTAGAAAGGTAACTAGGGCAATGTTTCTCATATTAGTCTAAAAAAAGTCCTCCCTCCTACCCACGTAGTTTAAGTTTGAGTGGGGCTGGAAAGTCTTCCTATTAACAGTCTTCTCAGGAAATTCTAATGCCTGTGGTCAATAAGGACACTTTGAGAAAAACCTAGTTAAGAGATAAATCTAATTTTATATTTAGATTCTTCCAATTTTATGTTTTGAGTATTTATTCTCCCTGGCTTCTATGATATTTTCACCTAATATTGCAATACAAACTCCGCTGCTGCCTTGGAGTTGTTGAACATACACTACCTTTCGTGTTCTCAGTGATTACATGTATTTTGATGGACAAATTCAGAAAACTACAGACTTGGCAGGAGTTTTTAGAGATAATGTCATGTGTCCCGACAAATGGCAGATTTTTGGATAAGATAGAGATAGGTTTGATCAACAGGAACTCAAAGTAGATGGGGAGCAGCTCAAAACTCGGCCTAATAAATACAAGAGAAGGGAAAGGGAGGCAGATCACAGAGGACCCTCAAGGGCTGGCTAGGATGTTTCCACTAGGTTTCCACTGTGCATTTTTGAGCAGGAGACTAAAACAAATTGTATAGAAACGAATGAATTGAAAGTGAAAATCCTTTGTGATCCTACCTTTAAGAGAAACAGATGAGAGAAATTTAGTCTGTGTTGTTCCAGACTGTTTTCTTCCAAATGCCAATATATATTAAATATTGATACTACAAGAATTGAGTAATGCCTTATGTTATTCTACAACTTGCTCTTTTTTTATTAATGCTATAACTTGGATAATTTCATGGTTCAGAGTACAAGCATGAAAGTATGTTTTAATGGCTTCATCTGCCATGTTGTTGTTGTTAGGTGCCGTCGAGTCGGTATCCGACTCATAGCGACCCTCACAGGGTTTTCAATGGTGACTATATTGGGATTGCCTTGGGAGTGGATTGCCAGGTTCTTCTCCCATTTTTGGGGTGTTGGGAATTGAACTCAGGACTTCAGAGACTGCAGCGCAGTGCTCTACCAACTGAGCTACATCCCAGCTCTCATCTGCCATAGAGATTCTTTATTTCAAATGATCCTCTTTTGATGGTGATGACTATTTTTACTTCTAAAATTTAATTTATTTTTTCTTTTTTATGGTGCCAGGAATTGAATCCAATGCTTTGTGCCTGCTAGGGAAGCACTTCATCACTGAGCTACCTTCCCAGCATTTGATTTATGGAGACAGAGTCTCTATATGTAGTTCAGACTGGCTTTGAATTTCAATTTTGATTCTACCTCCCAAGTGCTGGGATTAGGTATATGCTACCATGCCTGGTGCCCAAGATTTTAATATTTTTAAGCCATGTTGCTGTGTGTGTGTGTGTGTGTGTGTGTGTGTGTGTGTGAGAGAGAGAGAAAGAGGGGGGGGAGAGAGGGAGAGAGAGAGAGAGGGAGATTTGGGCAGGATAATTTATGCAGAAATCTTAGAATTGGAATTGCTTGGTCAATGGGAATGCATATCATAAAAAGTTACCAAATTTAATGCTCTCCTCATCAATATTGAGTTCGATGAATCATGTGAACATTATGGCATAAAATAAATGTAATTACCTTGTTGAAATTCACAGGTTTTGTTTTGTTTTGTTTTGTTGTGCTGGAGATCAAACCCAGGGCCTCAAGCATGCTGAGCAAGCACATTACCACCAAGCTACATACCAAGCCCAAAATATAGTTTATAAATTACTAGTGAATTTAAACCATATGAAGGTCTCTTAGAGTCAGACCTGACTTGATGATACCTACCAACAATAACAACTGAATATAAGCATTTTTCACCTGTTACTTAGCAATTTATATTTCTCTTGAGACTTGTTCATGTTATTTTCCCATGTTTATTCCATTCCTTATCTTTTTCTTACAATTCTGCAAATGTTTCCTATGTTGTTGTTGTTGTTGTTGTTGTTGTTAGGTGCCATCGAGTCTGTATCCGACTCACAGTGACCCTCATAGGGTTTTCAATGGCTGATTGTTTTGGGATTGCCTGGGGAGTAGATTGCCACGTCCTTCTTCCATTTTTGTGGTGCCGGGAATTGAACTCGGGACCTCAGAGACTGCAGAGCAGCACTCTACCAACTGAGCTAAATTTAGCTCCAATGTTTCTTATAGTTTAGTGATAATAGATATTATTGTTGTAAGTGATACAAATATTTTTCCTTCGTCCTTTTAATTTTTACACATAAATTACACATGATCCAAAGCTGTTTTGATGTTTAAACATACTAACTGAACATTTTTTAATATCTCATTTTAAAATAATTTCAGACACCCTCAAAATTGTGGAAGCAGTATGTAGAATTTTTATATAACTTTTATACAGTTTTTTCACATATTAACACATTATATGGGAGAAGGACCCAGCAATCCACTCCCAAAAATCAATCTGTCATTGAAAACTCTATGAATAGCAGAGAAGCACTGCCAATAATGTTTCACCTGTAGGTAGGGCTGCTATGAGTCGGATACCAACTCAACAGCACCTAACAACAACACCTTACATAACCACAGTAGTCATCAAAATCAGGAAGTTTACAGTATCAGTGCTATCATCTAACCTACAAAACTTATTCAGTTTTCACCAAAGTCTTTCTCCTGGTGGTGGATCTGGTCCAGGATCACACATTGCATTTAGTTGTCACATGTTGTTGTTGTTGTTGTTGTTGTCAGGTGCTGTTAACTTGCATCAGACTCATAGCGACCCTACGTATAACAGAACAAAACACTCCCTGACACTGTGCCATGCCCTGCATTGTTGTCAGTGCCTCTCTGCTATTCACAGTGTTCTCATTGGTGGATTGTTTTGGGAGTGGATTGCCAGGTCCTTCTCCCTAGCCTGCAGCACCTGGTATTCCCAGGTGATCTCCCATCTAAGGACTAACCAGGCTGAGCCTACTTAGCTTCCGAGACAAGGCAGGATCAGATGTCAGGGTGCTATGGCTGCAGACTTGTCACATCTTAATCTTTTTTCATCTTTATTTAAAAATTTTATTTAATTATTTATTGTAATGCTGGAGGTTGAACCCAGGGCCTCATGCATGCTAGGCAAGTACCCTACCATTGAACTATATATACCCCTAGCCTACTCCTTTATCTTTTAATATATGGGATGGTTCCTCAGTCTTCCTGTCTTTCATGATCTTAACACTTTTTAAAGAGAACTGGTGGGTTGTTTTGTTGAGAGTTCCTTGGTTCTGGTTTATCTGATGTTTCTTCAGGAGTATGTGATCAAAGGTGTGATCTATTCTGGTGGTGTTCAAAAATATCCGTTCTGAAGAGATGCTTACACTAACCCTGGAAAGATAGGTAGGAAGTAGAAGTGTGAACTGAGGGTGGGGTACATTTGCGTTGACTTTGCACAGTGCATCTCAGCAACAGAAAGATGCCAATGTGTAGAGTAAGGGTGTGAAAGACTGGTGAACAGGCAGCTGGGTCAGACCCAGTTTTTTAGGACCTATTAAAGATATTCAGTAGTCCCCACTTCCTATAGTTTTGAGTTCTGTGGTTTCACTTACCTGCAATAAGAAGGGAGAGAAAGATCACATCCATACTTTTATTGTATTATATCATCATAATTATTCTATTTTATTGTTGTTAATTTCTTACTGTGCCTAACTTATAAATTTAAACTTTATCATAGGTGTATATATTTGGGAAAAAGCATAGTAATACATAGAGTTTAGCCCTAACTGTGGTCTTAGGCAGCCACCAGGGGTCTTGGAACATATCCACCATAAATAAGGAGGGACTTCCATATGCTATCAGTAGCAATGGAAAACCATCAAGTAGCTTCAAGCAAAGAAATGACAATATCTGAGTCAGGTTTTTAAAAGGTAACAACACATGTCATATTTAGAATTCATCAAAGGGGAGCAAGGTGGAAACCAGGTAGAAGGCTATTCCAGCAATGTGGACAGAGGAAAGGGTGGCAGAGATTAGGGTGTCTCCTGAAAAGGTGGCAAGCAGATAACAGATTTGAGAGGCATTTTGGAGAGCAAATCCAAATCCACAAATGTAGGTGGCAGATAGGATGTGGGGTGGGAGGGGTGCTCTTTCTAGGGTTTGCTATGCTCTGTGTAATTGATTGGGTTGGTGTTGGTACCATTTGCAGAGATGGAAGACAGGGCACTTCACTTTTTAAAGGTGGAGTCAGAAGCATCATCTGCAATTCCCTTAGATGCTGACAGTTATACTAACTTTATTTACATTCTTGTATCCCATTGTATCCATTCAGTATCCAAATTCTATGACTGTTCTTCAGAATGTCTCCCTTTTATTGTTCTTCACATCAGACCTGGGCTCCCTCATTTCACAGTTCCACACTCACCTTCTGTCTGGGCTGCCACTTCCTCTCCTCTCTGTGACTTTATCCATCACTGCTAGATAATTTCAATTTATAAATCTGTATTGAGTGCCTTTGACAGAAGCATGTATTCACCAGACTTGAGAATTAAACAAGAAGTTAATTATATTTGTGAAGACTCACAGGTCAATTCCCAATTATAATTTGGGGCAAAAGGAAGCCATTTTGCCTAGTAAAAAGAGACTATCCTTGTCTCACTCTTTAAATAAACATAAATTACATGTGGACCAAAGCTATTTAGCCATAAGAATATCAGAAGAAAAGAAGGGTGGACATATTTTGTAAATTTTTATGATCAGTGAGTTTGAAGCCCTTTCAAAGAATTGTGTTAGCTTGTGTCTCTGTGACAAAATTCCTGAGTTAAGTTATTTAGAAAATGTCTGCCTTAATAATTTAAAAAGGAGAAAAGATGTATTTTGGCTCGTGATTTCAGTTGTTTCAGCCCATGGCTAGCCTCCTTGCTTTTGGGTTGGTGGCAAGGCAGAAAACCTCATGGTGGGAAGCACATGGTGGAGCAAAACTGCTCACCTTACAGGGGCCAGGAAGCAGAGATAAGGTAGGGAGATGGGAACAATGTCCCAATATTCCCTTCAAGAGCACACTCCCACTGAACTCATTTCCTTCCACCAGACCCCAGCTCTTAAAGATCCCATAAGCCTTAGTAGCACTATCAGCTAGGGAGCTAGCCTGCCTTTCTTTCTTTTTTCTTTTCTTTTCTTTTTCTTTTTCTTTCTTTTTTTTTTTTTTTTTTT
>VMDO01005815.1:0-107222 GCA_007922755.1 Pedetes capensis | reverse complement strand
ATCGACCTACTTCTTTAACCCTGCTTCACAGAAAATCTCTGGTTGGTTGGTTGGTTGGTTGAGCTGCTAGAGATGGAACCCATGGCCTTCTGCATGCTGGGCAAGTTCTTTACCACTGAGCCACAACCCCAGCCCCAAAAGCCTCTGTTATTGATGAAACGTAGCAGCATAGACTATGAAAGTTGTGCCCCACACTCTCTCAGTTTGGGCACTGAAATCCCATGTCTTGGAAAGCCCCTTAGTTCTGGGCATACAAGGATCAATGGTCACCCTGGCCTAAGCCATACCCGTGCCTGAAGGATTTGTTCACTCTGTCACTCACCCAAGCCCTGCCTGAATTAGGCACTCAGTGCTGACCTGGGTCCCTCTGGCCAGAATCCAGAATTCTGTAGTATCTTTGTTGATTTCTATTGACAACATAGGGCTGGGATTTAGCTCAGTGGGTAGAGCGCTGCGCTGCAGTCTCTGAGGTCCGGAGTTCAATCCCCAGCACTGCAAAAATGGGAGAAGGGCCTGGCAATCCATTCCCAAGGCAATCCCGAAGCATTCCGCCATTGAAAACCCTATGAGGGTCACTATGAGTTGGATACCGACTCGACGGCACCTAACAACAACAACAACAACAACAACAATTGACAACATATCGGCAGCATTTGCCACATCTTGGCCTAGGCAATAAAAGTGCACTAACATCAGAAATTCTACAGTGTCCTTCAAGGGAACCATCTCTTCAAAGTAGCACAAGAAAGGCCTCTCACATGAACATCATCTTGCAGGCGACTCTAGTCTTTCCATTCCTGATAACATAATATTGCAGAGTCAGTAAGTTATACAGAAAGTTATACAGAAAGAAGTTTATTTTGGCTCACAGTTCTGGTTCAAGGTCAAAAGGGATGGCTTTCTGCATTTGGCTGAGTCCTGAGGCAACACAGGGCATCACATGGCAAGAGACAAGGAGGGTGCAAGGGACTTAACCAAACTGGCTAGTTCTTTGTTGATTGTTGCTTTTTGACACAAGGTGTTGCTAGGTAGCCCAGGCTAGCCTTGAACTCGCAATCCTCTTGCCTCTGCCTCTGCTTTCCAAGAGCTGAGATTACAGGAATGCACTATGACATGTGGCTCCAAACTGGCTTTTATAACAGACCCACTATCCAAATGATCCTTTAATTTGCTAATGGACTAACCTATTCATGAGGGCAGAGCCCTAATCACTTCTTAAATTTCCTATCTGATCCCACCTTGTAATATCTCACAAGGAGGATTAAATTTCAACATGAGTTTTGTTGTTGTTGTTGTTGTTAGGTGCTGTCAAATCAGTATCCAACTCATAGCAACCCTACGTACAACAGGCGAAACACTATTGTTAGTGCTTCTCTGCTATTCATAGGGTTTCCAATGGCGGATTGGTTGGGAGTGGGTTGCCAGTTCCTTCTCCCAACATGAGTTTTAGAGGGGACAAATTATATTCAAACCATACTAACTGTATTTTGTTAAAAAACACAGCCCCTTTCTGAGATTGCAGTATAATAGAGTGACATTAGGTGTGAACATGTGACCCCGTGTCCCTCCACATAGGATTACACATGTACATCCTGTCAAACACAGGGTGGCCATACAACTTGCTTGACTAATGCGATCAGAATAGAAGCTTTACAAGCCAGCTTGTGGTCTTTCCCTGCCAGGACACCAGCATGAATCCAGATGGGAATATTGGTAACCGGGGTCCCAAAGTGAAAATGACATGGAACAGAGCTGAAACAGACCAGGATGAATGGAGGTGAGAAATAAATACTTGAGAGTTGTTTATTATTGTAGCGTAACTTACCTTGATAATCCATCTTTACACCATGCATAAGACCTGGTCCTGGACCTCTGACTTGAAAAGACTTGGATTCCATGGGTTCTCTTTAGAGTCTTAACTGGAGAGGAAGAGGCAGATGGTGAGCTGTGCTGTCAGAGGAGCTGTGATGGGGACTAGAGTCCATCACCCCAATAACTGACAGAGCCATCTGCTCATGAAGCCATACAACTTCCTCACATCCTACCTTGTCCTAGGGCAGGAGCCATCTCCGGCAGGTGGTACTGAGCAGGAGTTCAAGAATATAACCACTAAGCAAAACATCAGATTCCCTCCCTCACTCACTAGGGGAGGAACTAAATCTTAGCAGTGAGGCTTGGGGCCAGTGTGAGTACAGTGGCTTAAGGCTGGAGATATGGGCACGAAAAGAAGCCAAGCCAGACACTGTTCCAGAAAATAAGATTCAAATGTCAAGAGGCCTGACTCCTGGAGCTATCAGAGCAGGCAACATAAACATATGGAAAGAGACCAAATAAGGAAAAGTGAGAGTAAACTGTTTTATGAGAGCATCTGGCCATGTTTTCTGGCTTGAACTTACGGATCTATAAAAAACTATGAGCCTGAGGAAGGTTTTATCTGAGACTTCCAGGTTTTCCAAGTTTACCTGGAAAGCAGGTGGAGCCAGCTCAAGTTAGTAGACACTTGGTTAAACCGAGAACTAGCTGTGTATGCCAGACAGAGGCAGTATTTCTTCTGTATAAACTGGAAATTTATCTAGGAGATAAATATCTCAGAGTGAGTATCTATGAGGCATCATGAAAACAAAATACTACCTTTATAAATCAAAGGCATGATCAGTTCACGAAACCTGGACATTCAAAGGCAAAGCAAGAGGGACAATGTTGTTGTTGTTAGGTGCCTTTGAATCGGTATCCGACTCATAGCGACCCTACGACCCTATGTACAACACGGGAAACACTGTTGTCAATGCTTCTCTGCTGTTCATAAGGTTTTCAATGGCGGATTAATTTTTGGGAGTGGGTTGCCTGGCCCTTTTCCCAAGCCTACAGTACCTGGTGTTCCCAGGTGGTCTCCCATCCAAGTACTAACCAGACCTGACCCTGCTTAGCTTCCAAGATCTGATGGGATCGGATGCCACAGGGCTACGGTTGCAGACAAGGACAATAAGTAGATTAAAATACAGCTTGGCTGCCAGGCAAAGTTCCAGTTCTTAGGAGGCTGAGGTAGGAGGATGACTTGAGTCCAAGAGTTTGAGAGCAGCCTAGGAAACACAGCAAGAATCCATATCAAAAAATTAATAGAAACAATAAAATAAAGTGTAACTTTGAATGTGTAATGAAGTGCACACTAATATAAAAGGTAGTTTTCTAAATATTTGCCTAGAAGAACTCCTCAGGAAGCAAAATGCATTTTTATGCTTATAACACATGCTAGCAGGGTGTCCTGACACAGGCAGTTCCCATGCTGATGAGGAGTGCAAACTGCTGCAGCCACTTTGGAAGACAATTTTAAAATATTTTTTGAGTATTTACAATATTCGTTAACTTCTGCCACAGTATATTTACACCTACTGATCTATTCTTAAGAAAATAATCAGAAATGCAGACAAAGATTCATAGACTAAAATGTTACATACAATCTCTAACAATGTATTGTTGTGTTGTTAGGTGCCATCAAGTCATGTCCAACTCATAGCAACCCTCATAGGGTTTTCTTTTTTGTTTGTTTGTTTGTTTGGTACTGGGGTTTGAACCCAGGGCATCGCGCCTGCATGCTTTGCAAGTGCGGGACCACTGAGCTGCACCCCCAGCCTTTTTTTTTTTTTTTTGAGACACGGTCTCCCTAAATTACACAGACTGCCTCTGGTCTTGAACTTGCGATCCTCCCGCCTCCACCTCCTGAGCCGCTGGGATTACAGGTGTGCGCCACCAGACCCACCAGACCCAGCCCTCATAGGGTTTTCAATGGCTGATTGTTTCGGGATTGCCTCGGGAGTGGATGTCAGCATCTTGATAGACTGCTCTAGCGAGATTTACTCTTGCTTTCTGTCCTCCACTCAGCGTGTCTCCCGGATCTCCAATCACAGTCAGATCCCCATCCTCCAAAAGCTGCAAGTCCTTTTTCAAAGAGCAAGCCTTTATTACTTTTTCATAGCGCTTTTTCTCATATTTCTTCCCAAATAAAATATTACTCCTCACAGTGCCAGAGAACACCCAGGGCTGCTGAGAAACATAGGCGATCCTTCCATGCACGTTGACCCGCCCCTGAATTGGGGGCAGCTCCCCAAGCACAGCGCTCAACAGCGACGACTTGCCTGCTCCCACAGGGCCAACCACAGCTAACAATTCACCAGGTCTGACGATAAAAGAAGGGCCTTGTAGAGTTGGGGTTTCTAATGCCTTATCCCAGAAAGCAGTAAAATCTTGCACATGCACTATCGCTTTACCATCTGATGGCAGCCGGAGTTTGCGCTGTGATATCTCACCAAGTAACAAAAAGTCCTTGATTCTCTGAATGCTGACAACTGCCTCCGACACTTTCTCAACGGCTGCAGAGAAGAGGGTGACTGTCAACCACACGGCCCCGTACAGTGTCATTGCCACAAACACACGGCTGGCTGTGATCACATTGCCAAGCAGCACATAGGTGGTGAAGGTCACAAATGTCCTACTCCCATTTTTGTGGTGCTGGGTAGTGAAACTGGGACCTCAGAGACTGCAAAACGCTGCTCTACCAACTGAGCTAAATCCCAGCCCCATATCTAACAATAGAACTGATTAAATGATACATAAAATCATAATCCAATCCAAACCAGTTTAAAAGGAAATTATGTCTATAGTATAGCCTTGATATTTAAGATTACATGCACGCATGAAAAAACTGAAAAAAGCCGGGTGCGGTGGCGCACGCCTGTAATCCCAGCAGCTCGGGAGGCAGAGGCAGGAGGATAGCAAGTTCGAGACCAGATGCAGTCTGCGCAATTTAGCAAGACCCTGTCTAAAAAAGTAAAAAAATGGGCTGGGGGCACAGCTTAGTGGTCCAGCACTTGCAGAGCATGCAAGCACAAGACCCTGGGTTCAACCTCCAGTACCACAAAAACAAACAAACAAACAAACAAAACCTTATAGTATTCACAGTGATTATCTTTATACTGTGGCATTATGGGTGATTATTTCTTCTTAATATATTCCTGTTGTTGCCAGTCAGTTTTTTTCCCCCAGTACTTGGGGGTTGAACTCAGGGACTTGCACATGCTAGGCAAGTGCTCAATACTGAGCTGCACCTCCAAGCCTTCCTTTTTAAGTTTTTTGGAACAGGGTCTCACTAAGTTGCAAGGCTGCCTTTGGCCTTGAATTTGTGATCCTCCTGCTTCCGTCTTCTGATTTTCTGGGATTACAGGTGTGTGTCCCTGCACCAAGCTATTAGTCATCTCTTCGTCACTGTGACAAAATGTCAGAGAAAATCAATGTGAAGGAGGAAAGATTTACTTTGTTCACAGTTTCAGAGGTTTCAGTCCATGTTCACTTGGCTCCATTGTCTCTGGGCTTGTAGGGAGGCAAAGCATCATGGCAGCGAGGTGCGGTAGAGCAAAGCTGTTCACCTCATGGTGGTCAGGAAGCAGAGAGAGAAAGGAAGGGTGCTGGGATACAATATAGCCTGCAAGGTGCTTCCCCAATGACCTACTTCCTACAATTAGGCCCCACCTCTTGAAGTTTTTGTCACTTCCCAATAGTCCACTATAGGAGAAGGGCCTGGCAATTCACTCCCAAGTCAATCCTGAAACAGTCAGCCATTGAAAACCCTATGAGGGTCGCTATGAGTAGGATACCGACTCAACGGCACCTAACAACAACAACAACAACAACAATAGTCCACTAGGCTATGAATCCACAAGTGGATTAATGCAGCTGAGGCCAGAGCCCTCATGACCCAACTGCACCCCTCCTCCCGCTCGGAGGACCTTCTACCCATGAGCTTCTGGGGGACACTTCAGATCCAAACTCTAACACCTGGATTCTCTAAAGTGTCCACAATGATACACTACTATATTTCAAAAAAAGTTTTGGAAAAATATTCCTAAATAATAACAGAGAAGGTAATTTTAAAACATAATAATACAGGTATATTATTTTTTAAATAAAAAAAAGCATTACAAACCAATTACAAAATCTGTGACTTGTACTTAGAATAAAATTTATACTTTGACATATGTCAATAAAAACCACAAGGAAATTACTACACACACACATAAAATATAAATGAACTTTATTTACAAATATATAGATGTATGCCAAGTAGTAAAAAAAAAAGAATACATACCATAATCAGGTAGAGTTTATCTCAGGAACTTAAGGATGTTTTAATATTTTGAAAATATTTAATATAATGAATCATATGAGGTGATTTAAATGATAAAAATATGATTATATCAAAAGATATCAATTCATTTTATCAAGCTTTTAGCTTCCAAAAAATAAGAATAGATGTTATTTCTCTTATTCTAACAAGGAATATTCATTTAAAAACCAACAATTAGCTTCATATTTAATGGAGAAATATCAAAAATACCTTTTCATCACATTTTGTATTTAATGCAAAATATGAGGAATACATAAGAAAAAAAGAAACCATTTTATATTTAGAAAACCGTTTTATATTTAGAAAAAACAAAAAGGCCCTCTATAAGTATTACAACAAAGATAATTCATCAGAAGATAAATATTTAAGATTAATAGCATTCTAAAGCTAGATATTCCCATGCCAAATAGCAATACAGATATAAAATACTCAAAGCTAAGAATATAAGATTTTTAAGACCCAGACAAAAATAAGGAAAAGGTATAATGAAAAAGATCAAGAAACACATCAGTAATGGAAAGACTTAATCCTCTATGAAAGAATCAATATCATAAACATGTCTTAAAGAGTTCATTTTAGACCTTCACAATTCAATTGACACACTAAAAAAGCAGTTTACTTTATATAATACACTCATTGAGAGAGAAAAAAATTGGGGCTGCAATTTAAAATTTATTTCTTAATATGGGTTGCAGTAAAAAATATGACTTCCTCTACAGAAACAAAGAAGTTCAGAAACATCTAACTGTAAAATTTAAAAAAAGACTTTTGAATATTAAAAAATTTAAGTGGAAGGAGAAAACCAATGAAGACCAACACGATATTGAGTGAAATAGATTCAAATAGAGTTTCATTCACTATATGGTAAAAAAAAAGTCTTAATTTCCAAGTGTTAGAATTACCAAGAATAATAAATGTTTTGCTTGGAACCAAAGCATTAAAACTTTTTTTTTCTTGTGGTACTAGGGGTTGAACCTGGGGCCTTGCACTTGCATGCTTTGCAAGTGCTGTACCACTGAGCTGTACCCCCAGCCCATTTTTTTACTTTTTGAGACAGGATCTTACTAAATTACGCCAACTGGCTCTGATCTCAAACTTGCAATCTCCTGCCTCTCCCTCCCAAGTCACTGGGAATACAGGCGTGCGCCATAGCACCCGACTTAAAGCATTATAATTTAATGTAGTAAGTACTATGCTGACACTAAGAGTTCTGTAAGAATCATCTCTCCATGGATGGGAAAGCTAACTAATATTGTGAAGACTGTAATTTTGCCAGGTAATTGCACTTATAAAAGAGGTAACAACATACAGATACAGAGAATCATGAGGCAAAATAGCACATTCCCAAAATTCCAAATGGGTCAGTACAAACAATATAGATCAACATATTAAAAATGCAATTAAAAATCAGCATTTAAGAATCAGAAATTTTACCGGGAGTGGTGGCACACACCTGTAATCCCAGAAACTTGGGAGGCAAAGGCAGGAGGATGGCAAGTTCGAGACCAGAGGCAGTCTATGTAATTTAGCAAGATCATGTCTCAAAAAGTAAAAAAATTGGGCTGGGGGTACAGCTCAGTGGTCCAGCACTTGCAAAGCATGTAAGCATGAGGCCCTGGGTTCAACCCTCAGTACCGCAAAAAAAAAAAAAAAAAAAAAGAGACTCAGAAATTTTTTCATAAAAATCTGGATTTCTGGCTTCTTGTTTTGTTTGTTTGTTTGTTTGTTTAGCATTACTAGGGGATTGAACTCAGGGTGTGCCACCAGTAAGCCCCGCCCCTAGCTCCTTCTTTATTTGTATTATTTTTTATTTTTTGACACACAGTCTCTCTAAGTTGCATGGGAAGCCTCTGGCCTCACAAATCACTGGGATTACAGGTGTTTGCCATGGTGTTTGGCTTACAATTTCTGGCTTCTTTAGAAAAACTGGACAATATAACAAACTGGCTCCACATACCCAGCAATCAGGGGAAGGAGCCCCTTTTAGTTGGGACAAGTTGTCACAGTACTTCCTTTTTGCCTCCATTTGTCTTGCTTCCTGTCTACTTCATCCATTTAACTCACATTTCTGGTCCCTGGAGGATTTGAGTTTATGAGTCTTGCCTTACATCATGAAGACCAATGAAGATTTCAGCAGTAGAAAAGCAATATGAGCCACATGTGGTGGTACATACCTGTAATCTCAGTACTCAGGAGGCTGAGGCAGGAGGATTGATTCGAGTTCAAGGCCAGCCTGATCTACACAGTGAGTTCTAGGACAGCCTGGGCTACACAGCGACACCCTGTCTCAAAATAATAAACAGCAGCAAAAAACTCAGCAATACGATAAACCAGACATGGTGGCGCATACCTGTAACCCCAGCGACTCAGGAAGTGGAAACAAGAGGATCACAGATTCAAGGCCAGAAGCAGCCTGTATAACTTAGCAAGATCCGGTCTCAAGATCAAAAATAAAAAAGGGGCTAGTAGTGCAGTTCAGTGGTAGAGCACCTGCAAAGTATGCACGAGGCCCTGGGTTCAGTCCCTCAGTACCATTAAAAAAAAAAAAAAAAGGCAGTATGATTAGGTCTGCTTTCAAAAGATTAACCAGAAAGATGGACAGAAGGCAAGAAATGAAAGGGAGTAAAAATATCAATGAAATCTATAAAAGCCAATTATATTAAAACTTAAAATGAGGCTACTATCATTGAAGTCAGGGCAAGGGGTCCACCTGACACCTCCTACAAAAACCTCCCAAACATTACTTGAAAGCCACTGAGTTATGTACCTGCGGAATACATAAGAGAGGTGACAAGGGTGTAAACCAAGGCAGAGTGTAAGGATGGAAAGAAAAAGGCAAAAAACAATAATAATTCCACAGGTTTCTTGGGGGCAAAAAAGATCTCCAACACTGGCCAACCAATGTGACACAGAGAAAAAAGAGAAAGAAGAGTATAGGACAGTTTGCACTTTGTTGGCTTAAATCAAATGACTGGATGGTGATGACAGACATCCAAAAATAAGGGAACAAAAGGAGAAACAATGCTGGAGTCAAATCGATTAATTCAATTTAGGACATGTCAAATTTGTGGGGCCTTGCAACATACAACTACATCTCATAAGCCCTGCTAAATTACCAAAGAAAACTCCTCACTAGTTCTAACATGATAGGTCTCTAATAGCTGGGTCATCGGATAAAAAGAAGAGGACGATAAAGAGCTGAGCATTAACTCATCACTGGTATTGGAGGGTCAAAACAGACTCCCAGGTGGGTGGAGGACCTGGGGCACTGTAGCACTAACCTAAGGAGGGGTACATGTGACCCCAGAAGCAAGGTACCAGTTAAGGGGTAAGGATGTGCTTGTTCATCACCAAAGCCAAGCAGGAAGATGTTCATTACCAGGAGTTGAGGCCTTGGAGTTTCGCCACCTCTAACCCTTGCATCCTGTAACATGTCAACTAGTCTGACAAGAATAGCCTGAGGAATAATGATCTCTGTTTTTGAGATCTGAAGAACTGAAAACACCTCTTTTGTTGTTGTTAGGTGCCATTGAGTCGGTATCCGACTCATAGCGACCCTCATAGGGTTTTCAATGGCTGTTTCGGGATTGCCTCGGGAGTGGATTGCCAGGCCCTTCTCCCGAAAACACCTCTTACCTGAGCAATAAGGATCACAGGTGCATCATCCAGCCCACATGTAGTGAGTATCCATCAAGCATCTATAAGACCACCCCTAAATCCGTTTCCCAGCAAGATGTGCTTTGTGATACAGTGCTCCCTCCATGTTCCTGTCTAGCTGGCTCTTTAAATAAAGTCACCTCCCTTGCCTCAACACCTTGTATCTCAACTTAACTGGAGTGAGCAGCCAGACTTGGTCCAATAGCAAATTTTGGTGACCCATCCAGGAATGTTGCTTGTGGCGAGCCAGGCTCAAGCAAGGAGAAGCCTCTGGACTATCTGTAACAGCTCACTGAAGGCTTTTTGTTCTGGGGACCCTCCCTTGCCTTCCTCAGCCATGGCACAGCCTACCCAAGAGCCCTCCACTGATGCAAGGAATTGACATTTGTGTGCACTGACGGGCTCTTAGGCTTGGTAAGTCACTCTGACATGCACATCAGGAACTTTTTCTCCACTGAGCATTTCTGCCATTCGTATTTGGTACAGTTTGGGTGGGTAAAAACCCTGTCATTTGGCAGTCCTGCCACTTGAAACATTGTACCATTAAACAAATGAACTAGTCGTTGGACCTTACATGTAATTTTGTATCTTGTATGTGGCACCTTTAAGTGTGCATGCGTGCGCACGTGCTTAGGTGCACAGAGCTGAAAAGCTCAGTGTCTATTCCCACCAATAGTCTGACCAATAGCCCTCCCAGCCATATCCTGAAAGAATGGAGTGAGTTTAATTATCCTCCTATATCTCAGAGAGAGACGATTTTCTATTGCTGTTTGGTCACAATATGTAGACTCTGGAGAAAAAAATGCCCTTTAGATAGATTCCTGAATTACAACTAGGACTATTTTTTTTGCCCAGGAACTAACAAAGATGATGAAGCCCATTGTGTTCAGGTTTTAATGCTCTTCCAACCAGAAGAGGCAAAACAAAGAAAGTTCTGAATTGCTAGTGCAAAGGACAAGAGAAAATCAAGCTTCAAGTTAGCAATACTGCAATCAGGAGATGAGGAAGAGCAGGAGAAAGAAGCCAGAGTAATGATGTCAACCTTAGCACTACCTCTGCTGACTCCTTCTCCAAGTTGGTGGGAGACTTGAGGGCACTGCTACCTGGAACATTAGATCCCCCATGTCAAACACTTCAGATCCCCTACTTGACAAAATTGGTGACAAAACATTCTCTCTTTTCAAGACCGAATGTGACACTTACATTGGCCAGGAAGCAACTGTGATGAGGGTAGGACAATTCTTACTGGGGCAATATCCAGCAGAAGAAATGAATCAACAGAGACATCCATCAGGATATTATTGGGCATATCACCTGTTTTCAATGGGAGGAGGACATGGCAATCCACTCCCAGAAGCAATCAGCCACTGAAAACTCTACGAGGGTCGCTATGAGTCAGATCTGAGTTGACCGAACTGAACACCAACACCAACAATAGCAAAGCCCGTGTTCAACCTCTGATCTGTCAACACGGAAAAATAGCAATCCCTTGTACGAAAATTAATCTATAGCAAATTATTGGATTATTCATCACAATTTTGCTACCTACCATCCTACATGGACTGACATACAAGCTCTGATGAACAGCCTGTGCTAAACAAAGCCTAAAAGGAAGGACATCATCACCACCAGGAAAATGCTGATGGGTCCCCTGAACCCAGTGTAGCAGTTCCTCTCACAAAGCCTAACTAGGACCTAGCCTAGACTGGATCATGAGGAGAGGGGCATTTTAGTAGGGCTGAAGGAAATGTGGGGGGGGGTGGGCTTCCTAAATAGAAACGCTTAAATAAGATTCAGGGCTGGGATTTAGTTCAGTTGGTAGAGTGATGCTCTGCAGTTTCTGAGGTCCCGGGTTCAATTCCCAGCAGCGCAAAAATGGGAGAAGGATGTGGCAATCCACTCCTAACGCAATCCCAAAACAATCAGCCATTGAAAGCCCTATAAAGGTCGCTATGAGTCGGACATGACTCGACGACATTTAACAACAAATAGGATTCAGAAATTACAGCAAAAACTTTATGAAGATTCCTCAGTTTTTATAGAAAGTTTATCAGGCTTACAGAAAGTATACAGTCGCAGATCCTGAAGCCCAGAAAGTGTGTGAATGGTTAACATGTTTATTGGACAAAGTGCTCCTGACATCAGAAGTACGTTACAAAAGTTAGATGGATCCTTTGGTATGAATCTAGGGCAACTAGTGGAAGTGGAATTCAAGGTGCGGAACAACAGGGAACAAAGACAGAAGAGAGAATATTATGCAAAGCTGCGTGCAACTGTCTTAGACAAGTTGATGGGAGAAAAATGGAGACCTAAGAAAGCTAGGAAAAGTAGGAAAGGTAGAAATGAGTCCAAATCATTAGAAAAGGACCAATGGAGATATTGCAAGGGAAAGTTCTTTTCCAAGCTAAAGAAAAGAAAAAGAGAAAAGGATAACAGAATAATGATGGCACAAAATGGAGAGTCTGATAAGGAATGAAGGGGTCCTGGGATTCTTGTGAATTTAAAAGAACCCACTGTAATCTCACCACAGGAGCCCTGGGTAAAAGTGACAGCAGGGAATTAGCACATAGATTTTGGTGGGGGCAGAGGAGCAACTGATTTGATAATCAGCACAAAACAACCAAAGCTCAAATAAATGGTTTTAATAATGGGGGGAGTGAGGGGGAACTCCAATGAAAAGCCTTCCTACAACCTGTGGAATGTAGATTGGGTGACTTAAAGGTACAAGATAGTTTTTTGCACATCCCTGACTATCCCGTTCCCTCTTTGAGCTGGGCTCTTCTTTGCAAACTAAATGCCCAAGTGACATTCTCTCTAAAGTGAAGGCATTTCAGGATTGGAGTTTCTCTAGAGCCAACTCTAAGGCTGCAGATGCTGCTACGAGAGTACAAAAAATTAGAAGAAATTGACTTTTCCTGCCTGAAATCTGTTTTAAAAAGGGGGACGATGAGTATATATGTCTGGGCAGATAGGAAGCCAGGCAGAGCTCAAAGTGTGAAGTCAGTAACAATGCCATTAAAAGACAAAATCATGGGCTGGGGATTTAGCTAAATTGGTAGAGTGCTTGCTTAGCATACACTGAGGCCTTGCGTTTGATCCCCAGCACTGCAAAAACAAACAAAAACAAACAAACAAAAAATTACAATCCTGAATAAGAAGGAATACTCCTTAAAAGAGAAGTCTTAAAACTATTCAATCAGGCCTCCAAAGATTCAAATATGGGCTTATTAGGCCATGACTGTTCCCATATAACATCCCCATAATTACCTATAAAAAAGCTCCACTTGTGGGAATATCACTTTGTGTAGGATATGCACACTATCAATGACACAGTCCAGCCTATACACCCCACTATGCCCAATCTATACATCCTCCTTACCACAGTACCAGGAGAAGATGGATGGTTCACAGCTTTGGACCTGAAGCATGTCTTCTTCTGCATCTACTTTGAGGAAAATGCCCAATTGTTATTTGCACTGGAATGGAGAGATCCGGAAACACAGGACACACATGAACACTGCTTGGCTGTGTTGCACCAGGTCTTTAAAAATTCCCTCACCATTTTTAGGGAACTGTTAATCTAAGGTCTTGGGATCCCTCCACTTGGTAGATGGAATTTTGCTATAATACATGCTTGACTGGCTGATCAGAAGTCCCACATCTGAGCAATAACACTATTATGGTCTTAAACCATTTGCCAAATTGCATACACAAAGGTTCAAGGTTGCATTCAAGAAGTAACCTACCTTGGTCTCAGGCCACACAAGGGCCTAAGAAATTTGTTGCCAAATTGGAAAACGACCATTGCTGCCTTAAAGGTCCCAACCATAAGATGACAATGAAGGGGTTTTCTAGACATGGCTGGGTTTTGCCAGATTTGGATCCTGTAATTATGGGCTAACAGTGCACCCATTATAGGGGGCCTTCAAAGGTTTTGAATCTGACCCTTTAAAATGGACCTATGCTTGTTAAGAGGCTTTTAAGGAAAAATTGACTTCCACCTCAGCCTTGGCGTTGTCTAAGCTGGGGAAACTATTTGAATTATATGTGTATGAGAAACTACACTGGACTCAGTGTGCCGATCCAGATGTTGAGGGATGGTCCTCAACTACTTACTTTTCCAAACCATCAGAACAAAGCGTAAAAGGACGGACCTTATGTCTGAGAGCTACAGCCACTTGGGATTCCTTACTTGATGCGGAAAAAGTTCACCCCAAGACAACTAATAACAGTGTTTGTTCCCCATTAAGTATTAAATGTTTTAGGGCAGAAAGGTGGTTATTGGCTAACCACTAGAACAATGGGCAGACATCAGGCTCTTTTGCTAAGACAATCTAAATGCTAAACTTCAGGTGAGTACTGCTTTAAACCCTGCCACTCTACTCTCAAACCCAAATGAACACATATTAGAGCACAACTGTATAGAAAATGTGGACTTAGTCTATTCTAGCAAACTTAACCTGGTAGATCAACCACTAGAACAGGCAGATTGGGAGTTTTTCACTGACGGAAGCAACTTTATGGAACAAGGATACCAACATGCAGAGTACACAGTGGCAATGACTGAACAGGAATGGACACAAAGCCCCAGTCACCCAGGACGTGGGCAGAGAAGGCAGGACTCGTATTATTGACAAGGGCGCTACAACTGTCTGCCAGGAACATCCAGGTATGCTCTCACGGTCATTCATGCTCATGGGGACATCTGTTGAGAGTGTGTGGGCTTCTTACCAGCAGTAAGAAAGGCACTGAACACCTGGCGGGAATTCTGACCTTGCTAGAAGTGGTCTCCTCTCCTTTAGCAGTAGCCACAATGCACTGACCAGGACACCAAAGGATGATACACATGTAATCAGAGGAAATCACTTAGCTAACACAGTGGCAAGGCAAGCAGCTAAGAGAACAGAGATAATAGGGTCTCCACTCCCTCACATAGACTTATTCAACTGTCAGCCCCACTGCAAGGGATGAAGAGAGGGCCAAGAATAGGGACTCACCAATATGGACAAAAATAAGTGGAAACTAAATGCACAGGGAACTGTGCAATTGCCCGAATTATTGTTGTGGTTTGTGGTTTGGTGCTGTTGAGTCAGGTCCAACTCACAGCGACCCTCATAGGGTTTTCATTGGCTGATTGTTTCAAGATTGCTTTAGGAATGGATTGCCACATCCTTCTCCCATTTTTGCAGTACTGGGGATTGAACCCAGGTCCGCAAAGAGTATGGAGCAGCATTCTACCAACTGAGCTAAACCCCAGCACACTTGAAGGATCAGTGTATCCTATTGTGAAGCATTTGCATAGAAGCACCCACTGTAGAAGGGGTAATTTGATTGACTGACAGCAGCCTTACCTGAAGGGCCATAGTTACAAAAAACTATCTGAGGCTTACTAAAGGCTGTACAATATGTGCAAGGAACAACCTCAAAATGGAAAAACTTCCAAAGAAGATAGGAGTATTAGATAAGGAAGATTCTTAAGAATTGGCTATTGAGGATAGACTGTATCAAAATGCTTTCTAAAGTTTCTGGAAATTACAAATATCTCTTAGTGCTAGTAGATACCTTCTCAAGTAGGTAGAAGCTTACTGCACTGTACAGAAAAGGCAACAGAATCAGTTAAGACTTTATTAAAAGAGATAATTCAGCCAGGTATGGCGGCACATGCCTGTAATCCCAGCAAGTCAGGAGGCTGAGGCAGGAGGATCATGAATTTGAAGCTAGAGGCAGCCTGCACACTTAGTGAGACCCTGTCTCAAAATAAAAAATAAAAAGGGACTGGAGTACAGCTCAGAGGTAGAGCACCTGACTAGCCTACATGAGGCTCTGGGTTCAACCTCCCAGTATTCCAAAAGAAAGAGGGATAATTCCCCAAATTGGGCTGCCAACTTTGATACACAGTGACAATGCACCAGCTTTCATTTCAAAAGTAACTCAACAAGTTAGCAAAACCCTACACATAAAATGGATACATCATCCATCTCAGAAATCCCAGTCTACTGGGAAGATGGCAAAGGCTAGTTACACTTGATAAAGAAGTAAATAAAATAAAATAAAAATTTAAAACCCCAGCCTTTAGACAAGATTTGTTAGGAATCCGGCCTCATCCAGGATAATGCTGTACCTCAGGCTCCACAGAGGAAGCTGAAAGGAAGGCCACTTGAAATTCTGTTTGGGAGATCTTTTCAGGCATCTTCAGTAAGTACCTTTTCTCCTCATTCTGAATATGAAAAATCTTGTTAAATATGTTCAGAACTTAAGTCACATAATTAAGAGTGGCTAGAAGCTTGCTTCTTCCAGGTCCAGATTTCCATCAGATGAACCTCTGCATCACCTCTGGGGACCAAGTGCTGCTCAAGACCTGGAGAGAGCCAGGAACTGACCACCAGCTGACCGAGACTTGGACCAGTCCCTATTATGTATTATTGACAACTCATTTATCCCTCAAATTGGCAGGTAGAAAGCCTTGGGTTTATCATACGGATATAGAGGGAGCTCCACCAGAAAAACCAAAGGAAATTCAACAGCTACAACATGGGAATGGGAGCCAATAGAAGACCCGAGACTCCTCTTTTGTAAAAATAATGAGTAATCACAAGTCCTTTATCTCCATAAAAGTATGTTTTGTATTTGTTCTATCTGGCTATCCTGATGAAGGATGACACTTTAGTACAGGTTTAAAACTGCCTGTTTATGATGCTGGAACCTAGATACCTACAGATATCTGCTCCATACTAAATAGCAAAATTAAAACGGGGCTATTATTTATGTCAGACAAGGGAAAAAGGAAATTTCTTTGATATCTTTGATTGATAATAAAAAAAAGAAACCTGTTTTATCCTTGGAAGCCATGTAACTGTGTATAAGTTGTGATCTCTGAATTTAAATTTTGATTTTGCATTTTGATTAAGTTTAGAAACTAGATGAAAGGGTCTACTAGTTAGGACTAATTTGACTAAGAATGAGCATAAAGGAATTATAAGAAAAAGAATTAGGTTCAGGACACGAGGCTGCAACAGAATTTCAAGGAGACCTAAATGTTGTAGGGAATGATAGAGGAATTATATGCAATATGCATATGTATTTGCAGAAAAAGTGTATGATTGGTTGTTGTTGTTAGATGCCATCAAGTCATGTCCGACTCATAGGGACCCTTACATGGTTTTCAGTGGCTGATTGTTTTGGGAGTGGACTGCCACATTCTCCCATTTTTGCGGTGTTGGGGCTTGAAACCCGGCTCCTCAGAAAGTGCAGAGCAGCACTCTACCGACTGAGTTAAACTCCATGGCAAAATGTCTGCAGTTGATCATTGATAAAAGACAGTTAAAGCACTTGTAATAATTTTTTACAGTCTGCTTTGGAGGGCAAATCTAATTATCTAGATTGTAAGCAGAGGAATTTGTTACCAAACAGCTACCAGTATTCAAGCCCTGTCAGGTCAAGTAAGAGCACCTCAGAGCAGCTATCGACCCTCTAGGGGTCCCCAAACCCTGACCCATGGACTAATATACTAGTCCATGGCCTGGTACAGCAGGAGGTGAGTGGCAGGTGAGTGAGCAAAGCTTCACCTGCACTTACAGCCACTCCCCACAGGCTCACATTCTGACACACAGCCCACAGTCTGTGGAAAAATTGTCCTCCATGAATCCAGTCCCTGGTGCCAAAAAGATTGGGGACTGCTGATCATCTTATCTGTTGTGTAATACATAACTGTGGGCTGAGGTCCCAAGTTCAATTCCCAGCACCGCAAAAATGGGAGAAGGACCTGGCAATCCACTCCCAAGGCAATCCCGAAATAGCCATTGAAAACCCTATGAGGTTTGCTATGAGACGGATACCGACTCGACGGCACCTAACAACAACAACAACAACAATACATAACTAGTCAGAGGCAAGAATAGCCAGAGGAAAGAACAATCTTTGTTTTTTGAGATTTGCAGAACTGAATACCTCCCATGACTAGGCAATAAGGGTTAGATGTGCATCGTCCCTGTAAGAAGGTGCCCTCCTGTCTGGAAATGCCCACCACCTGCCTACACAAGCAACTCCTAAATCAGCTTCCTTGCAAGATAGGCTTAGTAACAGAGTGCTCTAACTTCTAGTCTCTCTGACATTTTGAATAAAATCAACTTCCTTGCCTCAATATCCTGTCTCTCGACTTCACTGGCCTGTTGTGAGCAGAGCAAAGAGTTGGTAACAATTATGTTAAGATAATTTTACTGAATGAACACCAATAGGACTGAATTAAAATGGAATATTACAGCTGGGCACACGCCTGTAATCCCAGCGGTTTGGGAGGCAGAGGTGGGAGGATCACAAGTTTGAGACCAGAGGCAGTCTGCGTAACTTAGTGAGACCCTGTCTCAAAAAGTAAAAAAAAATGGGCTGGGGGTGCACAGCTCAGTGGTTCAGCACTTGCAAAGCATGCAGGCACGAGGCCCTGGGTTCAATACCCAGTACCGCAAAAAAAAAAAAAAAAGGAATATTGCAGCAAAAATTACAGAGGACCAATAACTTCATATATAAGGACATAATATATAAAGAACACAATAACATAAGAGTCTACCAAGTCTCTCAACATAAGGCAATGCATTTATACCCTACCTATTTCTATCAAGGGTTTAAGATGGCTTAAAATAAAAATATATATAGTAAAGTGATATAAAGTATAACTAGGAATAATTAAATGCAAAAATATATTTTTAGAAAATTAGCACCAGGGATGGGGGGTACTGTGCACGAGGCTCTGGGTTTGATGCCTATCACCATCCAAAAAATATAAAATACATAGCACCAGAGAAAGCATAACTAGAAAAAAAACCAAAATATGTAAAACATAAGGGCTTTCAGAAATACTGTTTTTGACAACCAAAGTAAAAAGATTATAAGTTGAATTTCTTGCTTTGAAAGACATTTTTGCATTCTTGCATTTATCTTTCATGATAAAAATTTCTCTAGATTAAATACATTTAGCTTTATGAAAAATCACTACATTGTCCCTACTTCTCAAATGTCATGTTACTGTAGAACAGTAAATTTTTTAAAAAAAATTACACAATGACATGTGGGGGTATTACTACCATGAACCCAACAAAGGATTTCATACAACTGCCTCTCTGTAGTACCCCTTGATAAAAACAAAGAGCAAAACATCTACTTGTTACTTGATAAAGACAGCAAAGTATTGAGTGTGGAGGCAAGAGGAGAGGAAGTTGAGAGGTCAACATGAAATGAATGAGGTATACAGATTTCTCACGGTCCACCTCCATCCACAGAAAGAACAGATACAATTCGGAAGAATGAACGAACTACACATTCTTCAAACTCCAGCAGCTTGGCTCTGGTAAGCTCAGTGAAAGATGAAAAGTAGCCAGGGTGAGGTAGAACTCTCTTGGGAGAACTCAACAGTTACTTGCTCTGTGTGTTGTCTTAGGATGGACTCACAAAACTTGTATATCATAAGCACAGTATGATCGATATGCTTTTATGAAAACAATGAAGCCCCCTGAAAGGCCATCCCACAACAGCACAGAAAAGGGCCTCAGCAATAAAAGGCCATATAAAATGTACAAAATAAAGACAGAAAGAAGGTACACAGAAAACCACTCACTTGCATATACTTAAAATAATGCAAATCAAAAGACCATATTGTTTGCCCCTACAAGCTAAGCGACAGTAAAAAAGGGCTTTATAAAGCCACTATTTTGCAGATTTTTTAAAAAGAGTTAGACTCAACATTTGTTAGAAAGTACTGAAATATTCTAGAATAAAGGAGGTAGTTAAACTATGATATATTAATATATCTGTGCAAAAAATGATTATGTTTGGTATATGTGAACGCAAAAGGAAAGATGCTTATGAAAAAACTAAGTAAAACTTGTGTACAAAGTGTACATATTTTGATTATCACAATGTAAAGTATGTAAATGGACATCTAGAAAAACACAAGCTGGACCACTGAAGTCAGCAAAAACACAGTCCTTGAAGAGCTGCATCCCACCCAATGGGGAAAGCGCTCAGGAACTGCAGACAGAAGCTGTATCTTCAGTATTTGCCCCAGACTTTCCCTATCCTCAGATTTTACACTTTTTGTACGTTCCACGTCCAACCTCATCCCCAATCCCCCAACCCCAATTTTACCCTCCCAATCTGACGTTTTCTCCATTTGCATCTTTAACTCTCACAAGAAGTTGTGAGGTAGGTATTATGATGACCATCATCAGTAAATGGCTGACTGAATGAATGGTTACAAACGAAAGCTCAGCAGAAGCTTTGCTTTTACATCTTCCGGGATGGACAAGCTTCTTCTTACTTCACTGATGCCCTTTACGGTTTACCTGGGCAGGGCTTCCTGGCTGCAGCCCCAGTGAGGTGTGCTCCTTGTTTCTCAAGGCCCTGCGAACTCTCAGTAGAAGAAGCTGAGTTATCTAAAACGAAGAAGAAAAGGATGAGTTTTCCAAAGACCCTCCCTTCTATCACTCTAAGTTTCATTTTACATTGGGAATGTCAGCCCAGCTAACCAGGCCTCTGGCAAGACTCAATACTCAAGGTTTGGAGAGTCTGTATCTTCTGAGTTAAAATATTTAATTTGAAATATTAAAAATGAAATAGCAAGCACAAAACACTATTCCTTTTTTCTTTCTCTATTTTCTTTTTTTGGGGGCAGTACTTGGGGGTTGAACCCAGGGCCTCACACATACTTTGCAAGTGCTCTACCCCTGGGCTGTATCCCCAGTGCATTTTTTATTTTTCATCTTGAGACAGGGTCTCGCTAAGTTATGCAGGCTGCCTCTGGCCTCAAACCTGAGATCCTCCTACCTCCACCTCCCGAGTCACTGGGATTATAGGTGTGTGCCACCATGCCCAGCTCAGAAAGCATTATTCCACAGTTACTGAACAAGACCAGATGTGATAGTGGCAGGCCCTACATACTGTAGGGTGGAAGGTCCCTGCCCTGACAGAGGTCTCTGCCAGCCTCAGACATTGATATACACAGAGCCCCTCTCTACCTTCAAATTCATGAAGTCTGCCACTAATATCCCAACATAAGAAAGCTCCAATTTAAAAGCTTTGAGCCTCTGACTTTGGTAATTTAATTTCCTCAAAAGTAATTTCCTCAGCTGACCACTCACCAAACTCAGCTATAAGTAAATTTAATAAAATAAATAATGTGAATGTGTCATAATTAAAAGAAAACCCAACCATACTTTGCAGGCCTTAAAAAATTGCCAAAGGGTTGGGGTATGCTTCCGTGGTAGAGCACTTGCCCAAACATGCTCAAGGCTCTAAGTTTCATCTCTGTTGTTGTTGTTAGGTGCCATTAAGTCATATCTGACTCATAGCAACCCTCATAGGGTTTTCAATGGCTGATTGTTTTCAGGATTGCCTTTGGAGTGTATTGCCATGTCCTTCTCCCATTTTGCCGTGCTAGGAATCAAACCTGGGACCTCAGAGATTGCAGAGTGGCATTCTACCAACTGAGCTAAATCTCAGCCCAAGTTCCATCTCTAGTACCCAAAAAAAAGAAAGAAAGAAAGAAAGAAAAATCAGAAAAACTATACAGCAATATGGGAGGATATTTCTTGAATTAAGTGAAAAACTAAGATACTAAATTAATGCACTTTGACTATAACTGGATTAGTATTTGTATAGCAATAGGGTTGAAAAACCTACTATAAAATGGTAACAACTATTGTGAATTAGAGTGAGGGAGAATCATATGCAATTTTGTTTCTAGTCTATTTTCCAAATTTATCTATAATATTTTTTAAATTACTTAAAAATAAAAAAAGAAAAAACTTTCAGTTTAAGAAAGCCTCTAGGCATGGTAATGCACTATTGTAATCCCAGCATCTCCAGAAGTGGAGGCAGGAGGATTGAAAGTTAGAGGCCAAGGGCAGCCTATGTAACTTAGTGAGACCCTATCTCAAGATAAAAAATAGAAAAAGAGGGCTGGGGGTACACCTCAGCAGTAGAGTACATGCAAAGTATGCACGAGGCCTTGGGTTCAAATCCCAAGTACCATAAAAAATACAGTAATTAATTTAATTTAATTAAAGAAAGCCATCCTTTTCAGTCACTGGCCCATGTCCTTCCTCTGTCCCTAGCCAAGCTGTCAAGATTGCTCTTTCCACCTCTTTCCTGATCCCTGATTTGCCTAGGAGCTATAATGTTAAATACTGGGCAGACTCTATAAACCGGCAGGCTCATCCCTTTCCTTGGTTAGAATCACAGTTCCACATCAAAATGTGTCGACTTGCCCTAAACTTTCCAAAGACAAAATTGCAATGAACATAGGAAATGTTTTGTTTCCAGACTCAATTTCAAATCACTGTTCTATCTTTACATTGAAGAATCTCTAAACTTCTCGTAAAACTACCTTATCATTAATAGCTCTTCTGGTGTGCCTACCTTTATTTTCAAGCATCTTGTGCAGCTTCATATGCTTGTAGGCAGAGATGATCTGGAAATTCACCACACTTGGAATACTCAGTCCTTGGTCCTGCAGCAACTTCAGGGATGCAGCGTGAATGAGCTGGTGGGACCGCCTGCAGGTCTGAAGTGTGCACTCTCCCCTGACAAAGGATTTGCACACGTGAAACTTGTTGCATTTATCCTTGAGGTTGCAGTAACCATAGAGGGGATCACCACCTTTGTTGTACAGCAAACAGACCTGGTGTGGAAAAAAGGTACCACTTGAAGTATTAGTTTTTACTTTTATCTTTTAAGCCAACAAATCACAGCTTCTCTAACTAAACTAAATGGGATCTTTTTAAAATTAGTATCTTTAGCTGACACATATTTGCACATATTTATCAGGTACAGTGTGGCATTTCAATACACATATACAATGCGTATTAGGGCTGGGATTTAGCTCAGTTAGAGCGCTGCGCTGCAGTCTCTGAGGTCCCGAGTTCAATTCCCAGCACCGCAAAAATGGGAGAAGGACCTGGCAGTCCACTCCCAAGGCAATCCCGAAACAGTCAGCCATTGAAAACCCTATGAGGGTCGCTATGAGTCGGATACCGACTCGATGGCACCTAACAACAACAACAACAATGCGTATACCACGTGGTTACACACTAGACCAGGGGAATTGGCACATCTGTCACCTCAGATATACATCACTTCTTTGTGGTAGGAACATTCAAAATCTTCTCTTAGGTATTTTTGAATATTAAGTTATTTTACTGTCAACCATAGTTATCCTGCTGTACTACAGAACATCAGAAGTTATTCCTTGGGGCTGGGAATTTAATTGAGTGGTAGAATGCTTGGCTAGCAAGTGCGAGGTCCTAGGTTTGGTGCCCAGCACAGCAAGACAAAAAACAAACAAACAAAAAATCAAAAAGAAGGGATTCCTCCTGAGCCAGGCACTGGCGTACACACCTGTAATCCCAGATACTCAGGAGGCTGAGGCAGGAGGATCACAAGTTCAAGGCCAGAGGCAGCCTGCACAACTGAGTGAGACCCTGTCTCAAAATAAAAAATACAAAAGAGGCTGGGGCTGCGGGTCAGTGAAAGAGCGCTTTCCTGGTATGTGTGAGGTCCTGGGTTCAACCTCCAAGTATTACAAAAAAGAAAGAAAGAAAAATAGAAATTATTCCTCCTACCCAACTGCACCCCTGTGCCCATTAACCATCCTCTCTCCATCTTTCCCTCACTCACACTTTTCCCTGGCTCTGACAATCATTAATCCATTCTCCACTTCTCTGAGATCAACTCTCACTTCCACATGTGAGAACATATGGTATTTGCCTTTCTGTGCCTGACTTATTTTGTTTCATACAATGTCCTCCAGTTCTGTCCATGTTAACTCAAGTAACAGAAATTCATTCTTTTTACGGCTGAATAATACTCCATTGCATATACGCTATATTATCTCTATCCATTCATTCATCAATGGACACTTAGGTTGACTGTATTATCTTAGCCATTATGAACAATATTGCAATAAATATGCAAGTTCAGATGTCTCTTTAACATACGGATTTCAATTTCTTTTCTTTTTTTTTTTTTTTTGTGGTACTGGGGGTTGAACCAGGGCCTCGCGCCTGCATGCTGTGCAAGTGCTGGACCACTGAGCTGTACCTTAGCCCATTTTTTTTTTTTTATTTTTACTTTTTGAGACAGGGTCTCCCTAATCTACGCATACTGCCTCTGGTCTCAAACTTGCAATCCTCCTGCCTCCGCCTCCCGAGCCGCTGGGATTACAGGCGTGCGCCACCACGCCCGGCCTACAGATTTCAATTTCTTTGGATAGTCATACATACAGTAGTGGGATTGCTGGGTCATAATAAAAAGTTTTGCTTTTTATTTCTTATTTTTGGAAACTCCATACTGTTTTCCATAATAGTTATACTAATTTACATTCCCACCAACAGTGCATGAGTTATCCTTTATATCCAAGCCAGCATTTGTTATCTTTTTGTTTTTTTTGACAACAGCCATTTTAATTAGGATGAGGTGTTACCTCATGGTGGTTTTAATGTGCATTTCCCTGAGGTAAATGCCATCTTCTGATCGTCAGTGGCTGTTAATGTTGATGGATAGCATTAGAGTACTAATGGTGCCCACTCTGGTCTTCCCCAGGTGCTAATGACCCACAATGTCTCTCTCTTACCTTAGACCCTCATTTGACCTGCCAGCCAATAAGGGATTTATATGGAGGTACAAAAGGCTGACACTTTGCCTCAAGGCGAGAACAATTCTTCAGAGCATTACTTGAATCAAGTTAAGGCTAGAATTTACCCTGCTTGCAGCCACCTTTTCTTCCCTATATTCTGCTTCCTTCTCTCCCTTACCAGGTTTTCCAGAAGAGCCCTTTCTCAATAAATCACATGACCATGAATCCCTACCTCAGGTTCAACTCCCAGTGAAACAAAGTTGAACAGGTGGCACCAACATATAACTTATGATCTGCACAAAGGTGTAAGGGAGCTCTATTAATAATTGCCTGGGGACAGTTAGTGTAAACTGGTTTGTCCCAGGCAAACCAAGGTCACACTTTTTTGAAACTTTATAATGATGGATGGATCAGACAGTCAGCTCTGACACAACTAATCAGACTCAATCTCACAGGCAAAAAGATGGTGAGAAATTAAGTGTCTCCTGATGTGATACAACAAGAATTACAACTATCCAGGTTTTACCATAAAAGGCTGACATTCCAAAACCTCCTCAGTCCCAGGCAAATGGGGAATATTCACCCTAACAATGCACCATCTATCAACGTTCCTGCTACGAAATCACACTTAAATCCACTCAAATCTCCAGGTCTATCACTTTATAATATATTAGCTATGTTAACTTTACAGCCTTGTAGCCATATCACTCTGGCATCTGATCCTGTCAGATCTTGGAAGCTAAGCAGGATCGGGCCTGGTTAGTACTTGGATGGGAGACTGCCTGGGAATACCAGGTGCAACAGGCTTGGGAGAAGGACCTGGTAGCCCACTCCCAAAAACCAATCAGCCATTGAAAACCCTATGAATAGCAGAGAAGCACTGACAGTATTGCTGGGCCTGGCACAGTTGTGCATAGGGTCACTATAACAACAACATCATTAACTTTACAGTGTATTACAATAATACATAGACTACATTAAATGATATGACAGGAATGCAATTAGTTGAATCTGAAATATGAGCAATTCTGTGGGACACATAATGTGATTTAAAACAAAATAGCATCCTATTGTGCTGTCAATTTTCTAAAATAAACTCGTAATTTTAATGCAATTTTGATCTTCAAAGAGCTCCTATAAAATAGTTTTAGGAATTTAAATAATTCTGAATTTTATCTGAAAAAGGATACAAGAATAAATTAAACAAACAAAAGGGAAATGGGCAAAGAAACTTGTACTATCTATTAAAATATAAACGATTTTAATTAAACAGCAGGATATTGGTTCAATAATGTACAGACTAAGTAAAATAGATGCTAGTGTAAAAAGCAGAATAATCTGTTCCTAGTATTTGCTGGAACTCAGGGGGATTATGGGTAGATGCAGGTTGAAAGACATGTCTACGATAGATTCATGGTACTAGATTTAAAAATTCTACTTTTACTGATAGTCTCATAATATTTTCTCTTGGAATTTTAACTATATTGTTTTTAAAAACTCTGTATAGCTAAACAGAAACAAATCATTTTGCTATTATAACCATTACAATGGGTACTTTTTAAGTATCTGAAACTAAATTACATTGCTTCAAAGCAATTAACATTAAGATCTAAGACCCCCCAAAAAAAATTTTAAAATTAAAAGAATGAAATACCTGTAACAAATGTGGTTAGGAGAGTGGCTTGCCTGTGACTCACCTCTGGTAAAAGGCTGGGATCATTCTGCAAAAGCAGGATCCGAAGCTGGGCTTCATTGAGACCAAAAAGCCCGTAGTTTTTCAGGGCTTGGATGTTGATGGGTGTGTGGATATCATGGGAGAGGGTACAGGTAGACCTAGAAAAAAGCAAAGCTGCAGGTCAAAAGGCCAGGTGAGGAAGAGGCCGGACAGTCTCATTCCTTGCTTTAGGCAGCTTTCAATCTACATGATAAATTAGATAATATGAGAAGCTGGGTTGAAGCAACTCTCTTTCCAGAATCATTTTCATGTTCATAGCAGACGCTCTAAAGCCAAGGGGCCCCTCTCCCCCAGGCACCCGCCATGACTGAGGATGTAGGCATGTTCTGTAAGTGACCACACTCGGCCAGCTCCACCCAAACTGCTGCCCACCTCCTACCATCTACCTACATTACAAAGAAAGTGCCTCCACCCAAGGCGGGTGCGCCAAGGAAGGCTCTGGGATGGGCAGCGCTGGCCTGAGGAGGAGCCTCAAATCTCTGCTCAGGCAGTCATAGATGCAAGACTTCACTAAATTGTTTTAAAAACCTCACACAGCCCTTGAACAACATCAAATGCTTTTTTTTTTTTTAATTGGAAATTTTTAATGTACAACTTAATGTGTTTCATTCTGACATGCATTTCATTGTGACATTTCCATATATGCATTTTGTTGTGCATGGCACAGATAAGTTCCCCCTTACCCTTTTGTGCACTTCCTCCGTCCCACCCTCCCACCAAAGACCTCTCTTCATTTGCATGTCTTTTTGTTAACACTAGTGTTTTTAATAGAAGCGATCAGAGACGCACTCCTGTATAACACGGTGTGGTTGTCTAGAGCGAGTTCAAACAGTCTGTGATCTCAAACCGGGCTCGGTGGCGCACGCCTGTAATCCCAGTGGCTCGGGAGGCGGAGGCAGGAGGATCGCAAGTTTGAGACCAGGGGCAGTCTGTGTAATTTAGCGAGACCCTGTCTCAAAAAGAAAAAAAAAAAAAAAATGGGCCGGGGGCGCAGCTCAGTGGTCCAGCACTTGGAAAGCATGCAGGTGTGAGACCCTGGGTTCATCCCTCAGTACAGCAAAAAAAAAAAAAAAAAAAAAAAAAAAAAAAAAAAAAAAAAAAAAAAAAAAAGAAAAAGAAAAAGAAAAGAGAAAAAGAAAGAAAAGAAAAGAAAGGGAAAAAAAGGTCCATGACCTCATGGAATCCTCAGATGTCCCCCAAAGGATCCCTGGGAGTAAGCGAATTCGAAAGTCCCGACACGATTTAATGCGGCGGCGGCCGGGGCTGCAAATCTGGGGCCAGGGGGATGATTAAGAAATCCCAGCGGAGGGCCCGATTCCCACTCCCTGCAGCGGGGCGGGCCGGGAGGCCGCGCCCGCGCCCGCGCCCGGCTTTCAGCGGCCTCCTCGCCAGCGCCCCGCTCCCGGCCCCCCTGCGCTCCGCCCCGCGGCCATCGCGCCCCTCGGCCGCCTCACCAGCAGTCTCGGTTGGGGCACTTGCCCAGCATGTGCCGGCGGCAAAAGTGCAGCTGGTCGCAGGCCTGGCACTCTCCGCGCTGGTAGCGGGCGCAGAGGCGCGCGGAGGACACGGCCACCACCCTCCAGGCCGAGGCGCCGCCGCCGCCACCGCCCGCGCCGCCCACGCCGGCCGCCACCTCGGCCTCGGCGTCCCACAGGCCCTCCTTCATCTCCACCTCCTGCAGCAGGAAGCGCTCGGGCCCGGCCCGCTGCAGGACGTCCCGCAGCTTCGCCTCGGACAGCTCCACGTGGCCGCGCAGGTCCTGCAGGAACATGCGGCCACCGTGGGCGCACAGCACCTTGGTGAGGAAGGAGCACACGGTGAGGTCCGCCATGGTCGGCGTCGTCCCTGCGAGCCAGCGCCGCGCGGAAACCCCAGGCCCGCAGACTCCTCCCAGTCACGTCCACGGTTTCCAGCTAACAATCCGGGGGGTGGGTCTGGGGAAGCCTGGGCCAGGGCAGGCCAGGTGGGTGAAATTCCCCGGCCTGCGATTGACTGGGCCTGCGATTGACTTGTACAGGGATCCAGGCAAGGGCAGCTTGAGGGGCGGGGGATGTGCCTGCGCTGGGTCAGGCACTGGTCCAGGTGAGCTTTGTGCAGTGAGGAGTCACAAAAGACCCTCAAGCAAATAAGATCGTTGCTAATACTGGCAAGGGGTGCAAAGAAGATAAAATAAGTGAAGTGGTAGAAGGTGAAGTGCCAGACTGCTTTAAGTAGTTGATATGGGATATCTCTGAGGAAGTAGCCAGTAGCCACAGGTGGCTGCTGATCATTTTTGAAATACGATCGGCTCTGATTGAGATGTTATGTAAGTGTGAAATACATAGACAGGATTTGGAAGTTTTAGAATGAAAAAAGTATGTAAAGTATTTCAGTAATTATATAGAAATAACATGTTTAATAAATACTATTGGGCATATACTTGGGTAAATAAAATTATATGACAATTTCACCTGTTTCATTTAATTTTCTAATCAAGTTGTGAGAAATTTTAAAATGACACGTGGTCCGCTTTGTATTTCTCTTGGACGGCACCGATCTAGACCTGTACGTTTATTAAGCATCTATCCTTTTTGCCCAACACTGTGTTCATTAAATGAACATTTGTTGAGCTGACTGCTAATCCAGTGGCAGAGTACCAAGATGAGTAAGGCAGTGGGCAACTCAGCTAGCCTGGGTATTATCTTACAAGGTTCTTATGAGTACTGAATGAGTTGATATCATCTAATGTAAAGAAGCTAAAGACAATAGCTGCCAGATACTAGAAGACTTTCTCTGCCATAAGAAATTTGGACCTATCCTGGCAGGATGGTTCCTGCCTGTAACCCCAGAGACTTGAGAGGCGGAAGCAGGAGGATCTAAAGTTTAAGGCGTGAGGCAGCCTGTGTAATTTAGTCAGACTCTGTCTCAAGACAAGAATAAAATAAGAGGTTGAGTGTGCAGCTCAGTGGTGGTAGAGCACTTGCAAGGCCCTGGGTTCAACACCCCCAGTACCATAAAAAAAAAAAAAAAGAAAGAAAAGAAAAGAAAAGGAAAGAAAGAAAGAGAAAAAGAAGGAAAAAAATTCGATTTATATCCTGAGGACTCTGAAAAGCTACTAAAGAAGAATTTTCAGCCTAGCTGTTTGTGTGGATGTCTCCTTTTTGTCATTCAGTTCCGGGCTTCAGTGTGTTCTGGTCAACAAGGCCTTTTCTGATCTCCCCATCTAAAGCAGGTCCCTGGTATCTGCATGAAATGTGTCACTGATGTTTTTCTTTCTTGTTTATTTACAAATATGTAGAATCCAAGCTCCAGAAAGCTGAAATCTTCGTTGTATTGTTCATCATTGTATCCCCACCACTTGAAAGAGTGTCTAGCTATATTGGAGGACAGGTGTTTTATTTACTTGGCTGTTTATTTGTTTCTTTAATTTGGAATGCTTAGGCTCAAACCCAGCAAGCACTCTACCATTGAACTATAGTAATCCAGCCCAGGACAACTGTTTTTGAAAGTCCCATGGCAGCATAAGAAGAATAGATTTCTAGAAAGCAAGGCAAGAAAAGGAGCAATAGAAGAGAAATAGCCTTTGGGGTAGTATAAGCCCAGTTTTTATTGTGTTTGTGATGGACAATCTAAGATAAGGTGTTCAATACACACTGGATTATATAAAACAGACTGAGAGTTTAGAGGAGGTGAGAAAGGAAGGGATATAGATTTGAGTGACATCAGTATTTGGTAGTTGAAGCTGTGAGAGTTTATTAAGATCACCATGTAAAAATAAGGTGAGAAGCCTGGCATAATGGTGCAGGCCTGTAATCCAATCAACACAGGAGGCCAAGGCAGGAGGATCCTGAGATCAGGGCCAGAGGCAGCCTGCAAAACATATCGAGATCCTGACTCAAAAATAAGAAATGGGGTGGAGTTGCAGCCCAGTGGCAGAGCACTTGCAAGGTATGTGCAAGGCCCTGAATTCAACCCCAAGTACCACACACACACACACACACACACACACACACACACACACACACGCACAAAGAGGTGAGAGAAACTGAAATGAGAGGATAGACCCTTGGAAATAGCAACATTAAAAGAAGCAGGCAGAGGAAGAGAAAAATCAGAAGGAAAGGGGCAGTAGCCTACGTCTCTTTGGCACTCAGCATTTTTACCTGGTTTCCCTGCCTAAGGTCTTTTTCCACCAGAAGGAAAGAGCCTGCTAGCCATAGAAACCCATGGGAATTCTCAAGCAGTTTTTTCTTCCAGAAGGAGCCCTCAACCAGGGATGTTAGAGAGTTGGTGGTGTGGGGATCCACTTGGACACCAGAGTTGGTTTGCAGATTATTTTAAACTAAAGATGCAGGTGCAGAAAGCTTTCTTGGTTTCCTTATCTCACTGAGAGTGGAAGCTTCATGGAGGGAGGCTGCATGAATCTCCTTGCCCAGGGAGCTTCGGGAAGGGAAGAAAAAAGAAGACATGCCCATGCCTGCATAAACAAGCATTATCACAAACTTCCTTATCTCCAGTCAGTTCCCCTAGAAACCCATTTGTTCTTCCCATAGAAGCAATTTTGTCCCCTTTGTTCCTCCCCCTATCCTCTTTTTTGAGACAGCCTCATTATATAGCCCAGACTGGTCTTGAACTCTGGATCCTCCTGCCTCAGCCTCCCAAGTCCTGGCATTACAGACATGTGCCACAATGCCCTGCTCTCTCTCATGAATCTAGGTATATAAATCTTCATTTTTAACTGTTTAAATGGCCATTTCTTTTGTGTACTCCATATGCATATGAACAAACTTTTCTTCTGTTGTCAGATTTGCATGGGTGCATATACACATCACACACACACACACACACACACACACACACACACACACACACACACTGAACCTAAGGCAGTGCAAGAAGAGTGATTCCTCCCCAATAGTGGATAAATATTGCCATTCATTATTCCTCCATGGAGCCACGTGGAAGGGTGTATCCATGGTCTCCCAAAGATTTCTCAATGGAATTGAGAACCAGTTCCCCACAGCTGTAACCTGCTCATTAGCACACCTTGTACTCCCTGCCTTTTCCTGCCTCCCCTACCCACTTCCCTACCAGTGTTTCTTGGGGTTACCTCCCAAACAAACTCCTTGCATTCAACCTTTATCTGTTTTCCTCTGAGAGGACCCAGCCTAAGACATAAACTGAGAAAGAGAGGTTACAGAAAAACGAGAGGCACACCTGGACACACAGGAGAAGGGTTCAAGGAGGAAATGATCACCAAGGAGTTTTCCTACAAGGGCACTGATGACGTACGCAAGTTTCTGTCAGAAGTTTAATAAGGGAGATTTCCAGAGGTTAAAAAAAGAATGGAAAAGTCCAGGGCCTGTGGACTACTTTTAAAAATGTTATTTACAATGATAAAATTGTAATTAGCAGAAGACACAAAGTCAAATGAGATATTTCATTATAGGCAAGACAAGCACAATTATATACTAAGGGGTAGTGCTAACAAGAGGGCGGGGATTTAGCTCAGTTGGTAGAGGGCCACGCTGCAGTCTCTGAGGTCCCGAGTTCAATTCCCAGCACCGCAAAAATGGGAGAAGGACCTGGCAATCCACTCCCAAGGCAATCCCGAAAGTCAGCCATTGAAAACCCTACGAAGGTCACTATAAGTTGGATACCGACTTGACGGCACCTAACAACAACAACAACAAGTGCTAACAAGAAGGGAACATTGAAAAGAAGAAAGAAGATGAATCTGCTGAGTGAGGGCCATGAGGTAGCAGGAGAGAATTGGACCCGGTGAGAGAATTAACTTTAGACAGGAGGAGAAACACCTCTTGCAGTCACAAGAAAGGAAAGGAGGCAAGGATGTGTGCAGTAGACAAGTTTGTAGGAGGAAGATCAAGAACTAGAAAAGAGTCTTCCCAATCATCTATTCAAATGTGAGACAAAACCAAGAGTGTGTAGGAGAGTCACTCAGGATTTTAAGAGGTTGGCAAGGCTGATAGGTAGCAATGGCAGTGGAGGCCCTTCCCAAGGTTGAAGGCTAAGGATACAGAGTGATACCCATCCAACAGTTTCGCAGTTATCCCTAAAAATACTCCTTAGAGAGGAGCAAAGTTTGATTAATTCACCATCAGGTTTTCCGAAATGGATAAAACTCAAGGTCAAGTGTTGGGTGTGATCAAAGTATTAACTGGCCAGGGGCTGAATGATGGGCTCAAGGCCTGATAAGGAAAGACACGGAAGACAGGAAGGGGCTGAATGTGTGCAGAGTTCCTTCTTGGCTATCTCAATGCAGAGTACCTAGACTGAGCCATGGGGGTGCCCTACAGCCATAGCAACCAAATAAGCAAAACTATTTCCTTCTACTATCACCTATACCTCCAAGCTTTCATTTTCCTGTACTTCTTTGCAGGAAGTACCCTGTGCTAAACTGTTAAGGCCAAAGAGTAAACATCTATTTCATGGCTTCGCTATGAGTCAGACCCAACTTGACAGCACCCAACAACAACATAGTGTATTCATGTCTGAACATTCACATATTGAAGTTCATTTTATTTTCATCACGAATTTTTTACCTTCTGTGTCCCCATTCTCCCATGTGTCTGTCAGCTTGTCATACCATGGGGGCTTGCATGTTGCTGTGATGCTGAAAGCTATGCCACTGGTATCTCAGATACCAGGAGGGCTACCCATGGTGGACAGGTTTCAGCTGAACTTCTAGACTAAGACAGACTAGGGAGAAGGACCCAGTAGCCCATTCCCAAAACAATTAGCCATTGAAAACCCCACAAATAGCAGAGAAGCACTGTCAAGGATAGTGCCAGAAAATGAGCCCCGCCCCCAGGCTAGAAGGCATTCAAGGAATGACTGGGGAAAAGTTGCCCCCTCAAAGTAGAATCGACCTTAATGATGTGAATGGGGTAAAGCCCCTGGGAACTCCTTTTGCTGATGTGGCACAACTCAAAATGAGAAGAAACATAGTGACTTCAACAATGGGCTCAAACAATTTTTAAAGGAATTCAGTGTATTACCTGTGAAAAGAAGATGTTATGAAATAGTTACTCTGAAAAGAGTGACAAGGCCTGACAGGATTTGTGGTTGCTACCCAGGTCAGCTAGGCTAAGTGTAATGGTAACAGAGCTATCAACATTCCCTCTTGGAGGGATGGGGAAGGAAGGTCAGAAGACCCTCCTCTGAGGAACCAATCACTAGCCGCTCCAGCCCTAGTGCCACATGATGCTAAATTATATAAAAAATGAAGGACTGGCTGAGGGCAGGACTTGACCATGGTGCAGCTTCAAGCTGGAGGTCTTGATGGGAACTTCTAGGAAGGGATTCCTCCCATTGGTGGAACAGTACATAAAGGCTGTCCATGAGTCTCCCACATCCCTGTAAGAAACACCAATAAACCCATGGTTCACAAAGTTTAACATGACCCATCCTTCGGTCTGTCTGCATTCCCTTCAGCTTTCACACAAAAGCATATAAAGGCAACTGAACCATTTTTTTTCCTTTTTATTAGGTATTCTCAAATTAAGCAAACAAGAACAAGAAGTAATACAACTCAACTACTGAAACATAAATAGTAGAGCTTATTTATTCACAAAATTCATCCAACATATCAGTGTATCAAGCACCCAGGCAGGTTAGGCATTAGGCATAGCAAAATAAATCAACTTGGAGATTACATTCCACTGCAGAAAGCAGACAATTTCATGTTGGATAGATATGGAAATAGACAAAGCAAGGCACAAAGTATTTTTAAAAACTGGGGGTTTGGGAGTCATGGATCTGATCTATTGATTCCTTACAGAAGTAACGATTGAATTAATCTAAGGGTGCTAGACATTAACTAAGTTACTGGTACTCACTGGAGTATATTGGAAAGTGATGGGTTGTTGGTTTCATAATTGAAGATTATTACCGACACTAAGCAGATGCTGCCCAACGCAGAACAGATATTCTGCAGTGTATGGGTCACTCCCACACAAGGAAGAATTGTTCTGCATCCTGTACGACTGTCTAATGTCCTGCTGGACATGTACGTAGGACCTACAATTCATCTGAGAGAATATAATTCATTTGTTTCCTCTGAGATAGTCTGTAATTTGTCCCGTCTTAATATTCTTATTTCAATTAAGGTAATGTCGCCCTTTCCTTTGCCATAGACAGATAAGGTATATGGTCTGTGATGACTGAGTCTAATACTGGTTTTCCTTCTAATGTCACCTACACCTACATCTTCCTGCACTTCTTGCAGGAAGCAACCGCTGCATGACTCTTAAGCCCAAACGGATTCATTGTAAGAGTAAACATCTATCTATTTCATGGCTTATACCATGGTTATGCTTGAGCATTCACATATTGGAATTCATTGTATTTTTATTACAAATTTTTTACCTTCTATATCCCCATTATAATGAAGTGGGGCATTATATTTAATTTTTAAAGAAATTCATGTGTGTAGATTGTATCATCTATGAATCATCTCAGGGCAGCAAAGGTGTTACAAAATATCTACTCTGAAAGGGTGAACAGGCCTGATTGAGTTTGTGATTTCTATGACTGGGGGTGAAGAGAGGGTGCTCCTGGCATTTAACACGTGAGAGACAAGTATGCTAAACATCTTGCCATATGTTGGACAGTTCCTCACAATAAGCAATGATTCCAGCCGAGTACCATGGTACACACCTGTAATCCTAGCAACTTGGGAAGCTGAGGCAGGAGGATCGCAAGTTCAAGGGCAGAGGCAGCCTGCATAACTGAGCAAGGCCTTGTCTCAAAATAAAAAGTGAAAGAGGGGCTGTGGGTACAGGCCAGTGTTAGAGCACTTGCTTAGCATGCATGAAGCCCTGGGTCCAACCCCCAGTCCTGAAAAAATAAATAAATAAGGGAAGGAAGGAAGGAAAAAAAGAAGGTAAGAAGAAAAGAAAGGTAGGAAGGCAAGAAGGAAGGCAGGAAGGAAGAAAGGAAAGAAGGAAGGAAGGGAGAGAGGGAGGGAGGGAGGGAGGGAAGGGAGGAAAAAAGGGAAAGGAAAGGAAGAAAGAAAAATTATTCTGCACCCTATACGAATTTTGAATGTCTCGCTAGACATTCATGTATGACCTACAGCTCGTCTGCAAGAATATAATATTTCTTCAGTTTCTGTTTCGAACATCTCTAAATTCTCTTGCATAATCTTCATTTCAGTGAAGGTTATTTCGCTCTTGTTTTTTGTTGTTGTTTCTTTTTCTTTTTTTATTATTATGATTATCATTATTCCAGTACTTGGGGGCTGCACTGCAAGTGTTCTACCACTGAGCAGCACCCCCTGCCCCTTTCTTACTTTTTATCTCAAGGCAGGGTCTTGCCAAGTGACACAGGCTGCCCCTGGCCTGAAACTTGAAATCCTCCTGCCTCCCTCTCCCAAGTTGCTGGGATTACAAGCAGGTACCATTACACCTGGCTTCATTATTCTGTTCCTTCTAGCCTATACACATAAGTACAGAGGAAGAAAAAAAAATGCATACGTATTTCAAGAAAGGAAAAACCTGTATTAAAATGATAGTACTAAGTAAGTCCCATTTGACTTCTGCAATTACAAGAGGTGCTCAAAATGGTTACCATCAGCGTCTGGACACTTGATTACGAACTTCTACAAGTAATACGCAGATATCATCTCTTAAAACGTGTGTACATTTTTGGCACCTCTGGTATTATATGCAAGTAAGCTGTTATATATTACTAAGGTTTTTGTTGTTGGTTTCTTTTTTTGTTGTTTGTTTTTCTTTTTTTTTCTGTTTTTGTTTTTGAAGCTGGGGATCAAACCCTGGGCCTCAGTGCTTATTATAGGTAAGCACTCTACGAACTAAGCTAAACTCCTGGTCCACTAGTTTTTGTTTTAATATCCACTCATATCCCTGCTTTTTCACATTCCTATGCTTCTTTGTACACAATGGCGTCTGATCTTATTTCTTTCAAGTCCACATTTATCCATTATAAGTAGGTGAAAGCATCTGCCAATCTCATTATGTCTTATGCATTTATGTCTAGGCACGCAAGTCATGTGTCTTTTTATTTCCTTTATGGTGATACTAATTTTATTTAATTATTAATTCTAGAATTGTGTGTACAGTATATTACCTCTGACTTGCATATTGAGAATAGTAAAGCCAATGTTGGAGCTCCAGCAGTGCAATCAGCGCACAGTACTTACAGAGCAGATATTTCAACGTATTTGTCATTTAAAGAAAAAAAAAAACAAAGTGTTCATTGAAAAGCACTGAATGAGGTGCAAAGGGCACCAGGATCTGCAAGGAGGCCAGAGTGGCCTGGGCAGAAAATAAACACCAGAGATTTACGGAAGGGAGAGGTCACATGGGGCCATTGTAACAGTTCAGAACTTTATCCTGAAGGCACAATCTGGATTTGTGTTTTACGTAAAAATTTTAAAATATAATCAATCTGGTTGCTAAGTGGAGAACAACTTAGAAGGGGACAAAGTTATTTAACAAGTGAAACTAGACGTAACTACTTAGATGGGTAGCAGGACTGACAGTAAGGACTCGAGGACTTTTGGATTTCAGCTGGAGCAGCGGGGATCCGGTGTTATCGGTGTTATCGTTTACAGGGGGAGGAAGGATTCCTTTGAGGGAAGAAGAGTGAGAGTTCCCTTGTGGATGTGTTCAACCAGAAATGCTTGAGAAATACTCAACTAGACTTCTAAACGGGGTGAGGTTTAGCTCAGTTGGTAGAGCACCTATTGTTCTGCACTCACGGAGGACCGGGTTCGAGCCCCAGCATCACAAAAAACAAGAGAAGGACGTGGCAATCCAATACCAAAGCAATCCCGAAACAATCTGCCAGTGAAAACCCTAGGAGGGTCGCTATAAGTCCGACTCAACTCTACGGCACCTAACAACAACAAAACAACAAGGTCTTTAAATGGGCAGTCGGATAAACTGCGTTTACAATGTGAAGGTCACGGTAGGAAATGAACACTCCAAAATGGAAGCTATCATGAGAAAATAAAAAGTGCAGGAGAATAGCCGTTTATGGTAAGCCTCCCGGAAAAGAAACCACCCTAAAAAATCTCTATACATGTGTGACTATCCGAGACCTTTAAACCTAGAATTATGAAGCCTCTGGAATTGACTTAAAATCTAACTGATACAAAATCAACTGTAATGCTAATTATTTGTTAATTAATGTCTGTTGAAACTGTAACAGGAAATATTGGCAACTGAGATGGAATGTAGGAAAAGGAAAATTGGAAGAAAAAACCCGATTTCATAGTAAGGAAGGAAATATCGGTCCAGGCACCTCAAATGCTCTAAAAACACTGTACTACAATTCCATACAACACATAACATCTACAAAAACAAGACTCTAGCAGGCACAAGATCTTGGAACATTGGAACATTGTTCTCTTTGTTATGCTTCTGTGCTCACCAAAAAATAATCTCGCCTCCTTAGAAGGCCCATCCTTCAGTAGGGATAGTCCTGTTCCTAATTTCTGGGTGAGCCTTACCTACCACAGAAAATCATCACAGTAGCACTCAGGTTTATCGGTCATACTTATATGAATCTGACTACTTAGCCTCCTACTATAAAACACATTCATGAAAGCCTTACCAGGAAAAAGATTTCTCTGTAATACAATAATTAGAACATAAATGTCAACATTGCTATAATTATACAAAGAGTCCAAATAAGCAATTAATGTCAGTTTTTTGCTTCTGTCTAAGCCATACTAGGTAGTTCTTACTATTGCATTCTAGATAGAGTCAGTCCCACGGAGTCTTGCCTTCTAAATAAATATATAGATAGAGAAATGTGTGCTCCAAATCAGTTTCATCACATGATAAGGTATAGTACTGCAGTTATGTCTATAACAGGGATTTAAATTTAATATTTACTTTTTTTGTTCCCAGTGAGTTTTCTACTCAAGGCTGTTAATGTCTTATGTCCTTATTTCAATCGCTATTATTCTCACTCAAATGTCCCAAATTAATTTTCTTCCAATTTAACCAAAACAAAATTATGCTACACAGTAAACTCAAAAAGTAGCTGAAAAAGGAAGGTTGATGCAATTATAGAAAATTTAGAAATCAGCCTTGACCAGTTACATCTAAGACAATGAAACTTCTCAAAACATTGGACTCACGAGGAGAGCTTATACATAGCACACCTCAGCAGAAAGTGACTTAATTGGGATGGAACGCAACCTGGAAATCAGAATTTTTGTGCAGTGAAGTTTGGAAACCACTGATTTAAGACATTAGGTAACCTGGCAAGGAAATATAAAAGTTTAACTGTTATCAGGGAACAATTTGGTCTAGGAACGAACAGAACGGTTATGATATCTTTTACGAAAGTATATTCATTAATTCTAACTAATCACGCAGGCTTTATCTGTTTCGGTATATTCAATCACATATGCCGGGTAAATCTGATCTTTCTGGAAGATGACAAAGACGGAGGGATTCACCCTTGTATCCACGCAGCTGTCGTACGATAGAGGAGGGCTTGTGTATGCCATATTTCCTTCAATAAAATCTCCAACCAGAACTCGGGCTACGAACATAACGGTGTTTTTGGCATCATATGGGCAATTTTTGTGGGAATAGATGGCTTCTTTTGCAAAGTAATTTCCTAGAAATAAACCAGAAAAGAAAAAGATGGAGCATTACTATAAAAGTGGGTAGTTTATTAGAGAATTAGATGAAGAGGAAGACTACACATATGTCAACAATACCTTACTGATATTTATTAACCCTCCTTTGAGCTGGGTTTGGTAGTACACACGTGTAATCCCAGTTCTCAGGAGGCAGAAGCAAGAAGATCATGAGTTCAAGGCCAGCCTGAGCTACATAGTGAGTTCAAGGCCAGCCTAAACTACATAACAAGACCCTATCTCAAAACACCAAGGGCTACAGATGTTGCTCAATGGTACAGTGCTTTCCTAGAATGAGCAAAGCCCTAGATTTGACCCTCAGTACAGACAGAAAGAGAGAGAGAACAAACAGAAAGAAAGAAGAAAGAAAAGGAAAGGAAAAGAAAAGGAAAAAAGAGAAAGAGAAAAAAAAGAAAAGAAAAAGAGAAAGAGAAAGAAAGAAGGAGGGAAGAAAGAAGGAAAGAAGGAAGACAGGAAGGAAGGAAGCAAAGAAGAAAGGAAGGAAGAAAGGAAGACAGGAAGTCCTTCCAATGTACTTAAAAATGTTTATGACAAGTACATTGAATATTATACATAACCCCACTACAGTGACAGAGAAACGCCTGCTACGGTGTGGGTCTCACGGTGATGGTAAGAGCCAGTGGATGCAAGGACCACCAGGTGACATCACACTGGCCCAAACCACGCAACTCATCTAAGGGGCATTGAAAGAGTTGAGTTGGAACCACTGAGACAGAGATGCTTCAGAGCAGAGGCTATGTTAGACTGGGTACATTTTAAGGAGCAAAGATCATTTATTGCCATTGGGAGGATCTTAGAAAATGTAAAAGGAAAAGATGAGCAAGGCATTGACCCAGACAAAGCTTTCCAAAGACAGATGCTACATCATCCTCAACTTTAAAACATTCCAGAGAACTGTGGGAAAAACCTCCACTCCTTGCTGATCAACAATTTCTCGACAAGTGAAAATTCCTTATTTTATTTCTATCATTACCAAATGCTTGTCTGCCATTTAAGGAAATGCATACATAACTGCCAATTCTGATTTCCATGCAAAACTCAATACATAAAGTGAATTTGTTTTATGGTAACAGATGTTTAATTTCTATTTATTATGTTTGTTATCATTTTTTTAATAGTTAGATGTTTGAACTCCAGAAACATTACTTATCTTGAATAGATGAGATGCTAGATATTCTGAACAATGAGATTCTACTGTACGTAGAGTAAAATACAGGAGCCCACCTGCTGGTTTGGATGTTGAATGTCCCCTATGTGTTAAAGGCTTGGTTCCCAAGGTGGCAGAACCTTAATGAGTTGGGGCCTTAGTGACCCCTCAAAGGAGACTGGAAAATCCCCCTACCCCTGTGCTCTAGTTGGAGAAATGGTCAGTTTACTTTTACACATGCTCCTGCCATGATGTGTCACCAACCGCCACCCTCAAAAGAACTGAGCTGAGGCAAGAAGCATGTTTTGAGCCCCTAAAACTGCTAGCTAAATAAACTTTCTTTTTGTAAGTTAGTCGTCTCAGGATTTCATTGGCGTGATACAATGTTGACAGATACACAACCCATATTGATCTACCACGTCCAATCTCACTCTCCCTCCCCAAACAGTGAACAACTTGGGGGTGAATGCTTCTATGTTTTTTCCTATGTATACACGTGTATGTGTGTGCATGTAGGTGTGTGTGTGTATACAGGAAATTGGTGACTCAAGATCAAACATGAAAGGGTGGCTGGAGGTGCAGTTTTATGGTGGAGTGCTTACAAAGTATGTGTGAGGTCCTGGGTTCAGCCCCCAGTACTGCAAAAATACATGAATGAATGAATAAATAAATAAATAAATAAATTCGAGAGAACATATTGCAAAACCATAATGGCTGAGTTAAAGGACTTGTTGTTGTTGTTGTGTGCCGTCAAGTCGGTATACAATTTATAGCGACCCTCATAGGGTTTTCAATGGCTGACTGTTTCGGGATTGCCTTGGGAGTGGATTGCCAGGTCCTTCTCCCATTTTTGCGGTGCTGGGAATGGAACTTGGGACCTCAGAGACTGCAGCGTGGCCCTCTACCAACTGAGCTAAATCCCAGCCCCCAAAGGACTTGAGCATACTGAATTTTGACAGATCCTACAGATTTTTCTGCGCAAGTCATTTGAGGACAGAGGTAGCCTGCATGACTTAGCAAGACTCTGTCACAAGATAAGTAAAAAATAAAAAAAGGGCTGAGGTTACAGCCCAGTGGTAGAATACTTGCAAAGTATATGCAAGGCCCTGGATTCAACCCCCAAGTACCACAAAAATAAATAAACAAACAAATTAAATAAAAAATAAAAAATAAGTCTGTTACCTAACTAATCGCCTTCTTGTTTTGTGGGTTTTACGTAAATTTAATATTAGTTGGTCTGCAGCTGTACCACTGTGGCATCTGATCCAATCAGATCTTGGAAGCTAAGCAGGGTTGGTACTTGGATGGAAGACCACTTTTGAACATCAGGGGTTGTAGGCTTGGGAGAAAGACCTGGCAACCCACTCCCCCAAAAAACATCAGCCATTGAAAACACTATGAGTAGCACAGAAACATGACAATAGTGTTTTGCCTGTTGTAAGTAGGGTTGCTATGAGTCAGACACCAACTCAACAGCACCTAACAACAACAGCAACAATATTAGTTGATAAACTAGTTCCTTAAAGATAAGTGGCTCTTATTTTCCTGGATTTGTGTTGTATTGTTGTTTTTAGACTTGCATGAAGAAGTTCAACAGCAGAAAGAAAAGAGTGTAAAGATTCTATGCATGGGCAGACTCTAGGTGACTCAGTGTGGCCTGAGATAGGGGTGGGCCTCTTCTCCTCTTTCTTAATTAGAACCCTTCAGTGGCAATAGAAAGCTACTTCAAATGGCTTTGCAGACATGAACGTAGATCAGGAAGAGCCATCTGCAGTGAGTATAATGGCAGACAATGTAGCCAATAGAGGGAGCAGTTTGCAAACCTATACAGGGAGCTTGGGTTAGTCCCAGAAATGAACAGAAAACAGGAGTGGGGCGAAGGCCCAGCACACAAGCCCCAAGTCAATGGTAACATTCTAAAGCAAGCATTTAAGGTGACAGTGAGCTTATTTTCTCTCCAGAACTACGAAAGCCTGGACATGTTGGTTAAAACACGGTAATCACAAACATCTCTTAGTAGCAGTGTGTATGGAGGTGGAGTACAACTCTATCACTTAGCCTTCTCTATTCCAGCACAAACCTTTTCCGTATTTGGTTTCATGAGTTCCATGTAAGGTCCAGTCAAAATTATTCGCGCAGATAGAATCCATATGGGCACGACTTGCTGCATAAAACAGGATCTTCTCATCTTTCCCCTTCATCTTTGATTTCTTCCTAATGGATGGAAACCTGAGATTTACCACAGAGAACACTCCTTTCCCACTCTAGTTAATAACATTAATCCCCCCAAAGTCTCATCATCTTAAATTTTCATTCTATCTTATTTCAAAATGGAAAACTTAAGGCAACGGCTGTAAAATAATACCTTTATGAAAATCAGTGCATTCTAAAATTGGAAAGAGGAAAGAGAGAAGCTAAGTTTACACAATGAGAAAAAAAAAAACAACTAGAGGCCAAAGAAACTGTTGACCACTAAAATAAACCACTGGATATAAATCTGAAAGAAGAAATCTGAGCTAACCCAATTTTTGTGTATGGAAACTGGTAAGGCAGCCACTAACCTTTGAAAAGCATCCCAGAGGTTTGGATTCTGGATCTTCTTTATCTTTTCGATCTTGAAATTTCTCATGGAAGCTTTAAAATACTCACTTATTGTGGCATATTCCGGATGCTGGTTACCGACCTCTAACAACTAAAAAAATGTAAAAATATATAAATGTGAAGCAAGAAACAATGCAAGCATGCTGTGTCCACACACAGGACCCTCTCTGCCTTGAGAATCACTGCCAGTCTCGGACAGCAGGTGGGATAGGCCGGCGCAGGTGCGACGCATCTGACCTTTTGTTCACTCCAGTAATGAAGTGGTAAGCAGTGGGCCTGTTGGTTCAGGCTGACTTGAGGCTAACAAAACATCATCCCTAAGGAGAAAAGGAGGTCCTGTGGAGTCTGATTCAATCCAGAGACCTGGAGAGTTCCTTGTCTAAAGCTCCAAAACCAGAGCAGTGAGGGAGGAACTGGAGGCACCCATGGAGCCCAACCAGATCGGCTTGAACAAAAGCTGGAGCAAAACACGGAGGCTAAATGATCCAAGAACAGTCTTGCGCTGACCAGCCTAGGTGACAGAGAGGCACACTGAGCCAAGTGACTTTTACTCTCCAAGTGCCAGTTTTCTCACCCATCAAATCAGAGGTGCTATTATCTATTTCACAGGGTTGTCGTGAGGATCTTCTCTGATGACAATGCATATGGCTGAACCCGGGAAATAATGAGGGACCCTGGAGCAGGGGTCCCCTGCCCCTGGGCCAGGGCCTGTTAGGAACCAGGCCGAGCAGCAGGAGGTGAACGGTGGTCAAGGAAGCGAAGCCTCATCTGTATTTACAGCCATTTCCCATCGCTGGCATTACTGCCTGAGCTCCGCCTCCTGTCAGATCACAGGTCTGTGGAAAAATGATCTTCCATGAAACCAGTCCCTGGTGCCAAAAGGGCTGGGGACTGCTGCCCTACAGGTCAGTTGTTCTCTGGGGAAGCAACACAATCCATCAGATGTCTGCTTTTGAATCTGGATCCCAGAGTTTTGCAGAAGCAATCTACTCATTTAAAAAACAAGCACTACACTTGTAATAAAGTACTTTTTCCCATAAAAGATTCACCCCCGTAATCAAATAAAAACCAAGTACCTCATATCTGTTCAACGGGATGGAGCCAATGTTGCACTGAGGAAGAAATTTTGAGTTTAAACTCTCTAACTGGGTCTGCACCGGCTGATAGCTACAAATAAAGACAAAAGAATTCACATAGCTTGCTATTCCACATACCCAAACGATTTTCTATCCTTAACTTCCAGACATAAAGTCAGGGTTTCCTAGACTAACATAGTGTTTTCTTCTGTATTTTTCTGGACTACGTTCCTGTATATTCCTAGTATGTGTTATTAGGTGCCATCAAGTCATATCTAACTCATAGTGACCCTATGTACAACAGAACAAAACACTAACTAACATTGTGTCATGTTTGACACTATGTCAGTGCTTCTTTGCTATTCATAGAGTTTTTGATGGCTGGTTGTTTTGAGAGTGGAATTCCAGGTCCTTCTCCCAAATTCCTGGTATAGATGTACCAATTATTATACTTTTTTAAAAATGCAGAAACTATTCATAATTTAATAAATTAAAGGCTATTTTCCCACTTACTTAAAATGTGAAAGCACTGATTCTTTTTTTACATTTCTGCTCAACCTCCGAAGGCCCTAATGTATTGGCATGAAGCAAATGTATCTTACAGCTTCTTTGTCAAATAGTAGACATTTAAATATAGGAGAGATGCACAAGAAAGAGCGTTGCCTTTCCTGTATGAATTGTATTTCAGGCTAATCACACATGAAGAAAATTCTTTTTAGATAATTCATGCCAATAATGGCAGAAGAATTGATAAAATCAGAAAACCACCATTTTGCAACATACAATGACACACTGGACCCAAATAGTGATCATCAATAGCTACTAAGACTGGTAAGTGACAGATCAGACAGCTAATGCTATAATGGAAGGATCAGACTGGAAAGACTAAAAATATTCCTTAATCAGCATCACTAAAAATAGGACATTCAGACATCATATGTCTCCTTAATCAGATGTGACAGCAAGCACAAAGCATCCCTTGTAGTGTATTCTTGACCAAAAACTGAACCTGAATCTAATCAGTCCTCTAAATCTAATAATCAGTTTACAGAAAATACTCATCAAATGAACCCATCAGGACAACATCAGTTACATTTTGAATTTGGGACTGTTGATAGGTCAAATTACCCAGTTTCTCAAAAATATAAACCATATTTTAAAAGCACAAGAGGAGAAAATGTCATAGATGAAAAGAAGCTTAAGGGACAAATCAACCAAATGCCATGTACAGACTCTGGATACTGATGGGAATAAATCAACTATGACGGGTTATTTATAGGACAATGGGAAACAGAACATGGAGAATTAGATGATATTAAGGGTATATCAGTCAGCTGGAGGGGTTGGGGCTTAGCTCAGGTAGAGCACTGCTCTTCACTCTCTGAGGCCCAGGGTTCAATCCCCAGCATCACAAAAATGGGAGAAGGACCTGGCAGCCCACTCCCTAACCAATCAGCCATTGAAAACCTTTTGAATGGCAGAAAAGCACTGACATCGTGCTGGGTGTGGCACAGTGTCCAGAGTGTTTTGTTCTGTTGCTATGAGTCAGACCCTACTCCGCAGCACCTAACAGCAACGAGAAGTCAGTTGGTGCATTTCTGTGACAGAGAAATTATGAGAGGAAATAATATTTATTGGGGACTTAGAATTAGAGGATTTTAGTCCATAGGGGTGGAAGGCGTGGCACCAGGGAAGGCATGGTGGGGCCTGTGGCACAGAACCTCACATCTTAATGATCAGGAAGCAAAGAGTAGAGAGTAATGGGAATCATGGATCTGGGAAGAAGCCTCCAAAGGCCTACCCCTGAGGACCTGCTTCCACAAGCTAGGGGCTTAACTCCCAAAGTTCCATAATGCCCCAGGATGGCACCACCAGCTGGGGACCAAACACATGATCTTTGGGATACATTTTACATTCAAATCATGACACTCCACCCTTGGTCCTCAAAAGCCCATGGCCATGTCATAATGCAAAATACATTTGGTATAACTTCAAACATCCCCAAAGTCTTTTAACAGTCTCAACTATGTTCAAAAGTCCAGGTGCAAAGTCTCCACTGAAACTCAAGGCAAACTTAGCTGTGAGCCTCTGCAAGACAAAAAACAGCTCACATATTTTCAACACACAATGGCACAGGGTAAGTATTCCCATTCCAAAATGGAGGAATGGGATCACAGGAAGGAAAGATCAGTCTGTAGCAAGACCAATGTCTGAGTGGACAAATAAATCCTGTGGCTCTATATCTGGCATCTGGAACATTGTATCATCTAGCGCCTGGCATCATCTGGGTTCTAACAGGTTTGTGCAGCTCTGCCCCAATGGCCCTCTTGAGTTGGCTCCACTCATTGCCAGTAGCTTTCCTCAGCAGACATTTCACGGTGCTGGAATCTCCAACATCCTGGGGTCTCCATTGCTGCTTAGGCTCCATTGTCAAAGCTTCATGCATTAGATCTCCAGGGGCTCTCCAGAGGGGACTTGATCCTGGTACACACCGACTGGCCTTGCAGGCTATCTTCTGGAACCCTGGTGGCAGCCTCCATAAACCCTTAGCTCTTGCATTCTTCATGCTGTAAAACCATCACCACGTGGATGACATCAAAATTTGCTGCCTGCTTCAGAAGTAGTTTTGCCCTTTCAAACCACAGCTGTAGTGGCTGCCTCTGTATTCTCAGGCTGAGAAACCATTTTCCTGGGCAGCCCCCTTGTAGCAGGGCATCCTGGAAATATTCACTTTTTGACTTTCCTCTCAAATGAGCTTTTTTAGTTTTACACTCTGGAGTCTTAGATGAGAGGGTCTTGGCCAACTCTTTCTGTGCCCCTACAGTATTTCTATTCTCCCAGGAAAAAGGTGGAGGCTTCCCTTTACTGTGGCTTGTCTCTTTAACAATTAAGGCCTTCTTGTCCATACTAGCCATGTCTGCAGTAATCTTAGACAAACTACAGCTTTTTTCCACTTTAAACTGCACAGTTTTCAGATCTTTCTGCTGTACTTTTTACTCCATTTTTTCCTCACAAATCTGGTTAAAAGCAGCAAGCAACAATGCTGCCACACCCCTATATCTTGCTGCCCTTATGATATTTCCTCTGCCAAGTAAATTAGTCTACTATTGCTTTTTAATTCAGCCTTACTCAAATCTTTAGGACATGGACAAACTGCACACAAGTTCTATGCTGGAATGTAACACAAATGCCTCTAGCCCAATAACTACCAGAGTCTTCATTTTCCTGTGAAACCCTGTGAGCCCTGTCCACATTTTTTTCAGTGTTGGCCTTCTTATCAGAACCACCACTTAAACTCTGCTTACGGCATTCCAGGGCCGCTCTCGCCCCCATCTCCAAACTCTTCCAAACACCTCCTGCAAACAAGTTCAAACAGTGTAAGAACCACATGTCAGGTTTCTGTGTAGCAACAACCCCACTCACTGGTACTAATTTTCTGTATTTGCCACGTGATGGGTTTCTGTAACAGAGAAACAGTCTAAAGCAAACTTATGGGAGGAAATATTTGTTGAGGACTTAAGAGGATTTTAGTCCATAGCAGGTGATGGCACGGCAGCAGGGCAGGCATGGAGGGGCCTATGGTAGAGAACCTCACATCCTGGCAACCAGGAAGCAGAGAGCAGAGAGAGACCAGAACCACAGGTCTACGTAGAAACCTCCAAAGGCCTGCCCCCAGCAACCTGCCTCTGCAAAGTTAGGGTCCTGTCTCCCAAAACTCCATAAATTCTCAGGACAGCACCACTAGCTGGGGACCAAGCATCCAAACACGTGGCCTTTGGGAGATATTTTAGATTCAAACAATGACAAAGGGATTCATTCATTTCAATTTTGTTAGGTGGGTTAATAGTATCATGCAATGTTTAAAATACGCCTTATGTGTTAGAAAGACACCTGAAATAGCTACAGGGAAATGTCAATATGTGTGGGACTTATGGCAAAATATTCCATCAAAAGAAAAAAAAATTAGAGGTGATGGTGAAGATAGATGAAATGAAATGGTAAAATACTGACTGTTGTTGAAGTTGGGTACATAGCAGTTTACTGAACAGTTCTCTCTGCTTCTGTTGATGTTTGAAATTCGCCATGATCAAAGCAATTACATTTAAAAAAATAAATGCTTTAAGGAAAAACTCGTTAAGACTCCTTGGTGTGAAATGAAGACTATTCAGGAAGGAGAAAGACTGGTGCCAATGTATCTGTATTTTAAACTCAGATTTCTATTCCATGTTGTATCAGCAGTGCAGAACATACTGAGAAAATGTGTTAAGATGTACATAGGAACCAGGTGCAGTGTCACATGCCTGTAATCCCAGCACTTAGGAGGCTGGCGCAGGAAGATCTCTGGTTTAAGGCCAACCTAGGCTACATAGCAAGACCTTGTCTCAGAAAAGAAACAAACAGAAAAGATGCCCATGGACAGTGTGCTATCTTACCCTCTCTCTTGACAGCTTGAGTGGTACTTGAAGCCCTTGTTCTGTTCCTACAGCAAATGAGTTTCCTCTGGATTGGAGCCAACAGCATCAAAGCTCATTCCCTGAATGACCCCACCCACATGCTTTCATTCCATTCATTCATTCACTTCCCTTTCTACTTAGTATCACTGTGTGCCACACATTGATACAAAATATTTAAGGAAACAATACTTTGGCATGAGAGGGGACCAAAGGGGAGGAAGAAGGGTTTTGCCAGGGATGACATTTGCAGAGATAACTACTACAGTCATGCATTGCTTGACAATGGGATACATTCTGACAAAAGCATTACTACGTGATTTTGTTGTGTGCACCTCATAGACTGGACTTACACAAACCTAAACAGTATAGTTTTTTACACTCCTAGGCTGTATGTAATCACCATTATAAAACATCATTATGCAGCACATGACTGTATTATAAGATATTATAATGGGATAAGCGTTCTAAGGGAATTACAAAGGCTACTGGAAGGCAAAGGAGATTGGAGGAGAGTCTTAAGTAAGGTGTGTATGGGAAAATGGCATTAGAGTTGGATTATGAAAGATGCTGGATTCATAACAATGATGGGAAGGAATGTTCCCTGAGAGCAGGCAAGAGCAAATGGAAGATCACAAGGAGCCATGACATATGTAAATTGAGACAGACAATGGATGGATTTTGTTGTTATTGTTGTTGGGTGCTGTTGAGTTGGATGCAACTCAGGAACCCTATGTACAACAGAATGAAACACTACCCAACACTGTGCCATGCACACGATATTTTAATGTTTGAGTCCAACATTGTAGCCACTATGTTTCTTCTCATTTTGAGTCATTGCCATATCATTAAAGGAGGTTCCAGGGGCTTGACTCCATTCCATCATTAAGATCGACTCTATGTTGAGGAGGCAACTCTTCCCCAGTTGTTTCTTGAATGCCTCATTTTCTAGCACTATATTTGATAGTGTTTCTGTGCTGTTCACAAGGTTTTTCATGGCTAATTGTTTTAGGAGTAGGCTGCTGGGTCCTTCTCCTTAGTCTGTGTTAGTCTGGAAGCTCAGCTGAAACCTGCCCACCATGGGTTGACCTGCTGGCATCTGAAATACCTGTGGTATAGCTTTCAGCATCATAACAACATGCAACCCCCATAGCATGACAAGCTGACAGACATTTTTAGTAATACTCCAAGCCAATTTGTTCCCTTGGAAATAAATATATACAAAAGAACCGCTCAGCTTAGAGATAGGAATGGCTACTACACTTTGACAGTTTCTGGTGTCCAGAAAATCAAACACCAGTGGGTACCTTTAGTCTTCCACTAGTTGAAACTAAATCAGAGTCTCTCAATTGTTTAAAAAAAGAGGGGGAGGGAAGGGGGGTCAAAATTATTGGTCCTTAAAAAAAAAAAAGCAGTTTTGTTGCCTTAAGGAAACACAATTTAAGGAAAATTCTGTCAAGATATCCTGTCAGAGTCATTTTAATTAATAGGAAGCAACTACAATTACCACATTAGTTGCCTGGAAGAGAACAGCACCTTCAGCATCCTCTTTTTCTGTTTTTATTTTCCCTCCCACCTAACATGTGTCAGGAACTGAAATACGGCAGTGACTTGCTTAACAACAGGGATACAGTCTGAGAAATGTCATCAGGTAAGCCAGGCAGGGTCGTGCACGCCTGTAATCCCAGCGGCTCGGGAGGCGGAGGCAGGAGGATCATAAGTTTGAGACCAGAGGCAGTCTGCGTAACTTAGCGAGACCCTGTCTCAAAAAGTAAAAAAATGGGCTGAGGGCGCAGCTCAGTGGTCCAGCACTTGCAGAGCATGCAGGTGCAAGGCCCTGGGTTCAACCCCAGTACCGCAAAAAAAAAAAAAAAAAAGAAAAGAAATGTCATCAGGTGACTTCACTGTTGTGCAAACCTCGGAGTGTACAACACAAACTAAGCCAGCTATGATGTCCCTGAGAAATAGAATCTGAGGCAACTTCCATCATATGTGGTTGTCAGTGGCCAAAATGAGACTGTAGCTCCTTGTACTTTGTCACCTATGCCTGCAAGTAAAAGTTCCATGAGGGCAGAAGCTATAGTCCTCCCTCTGCCAGCCTGCAGTCTTTTTTACTTTACTCATTTGAGCATTCAACGTACTGGAAGGGACCTTAGATAGCTAGGTCAGTTGGATCCTAATTCTTGGGAAACTGAATTAAGAAATTAAGAGAAAATGAGGCAATTAGTGGCAGAAGATAAGTCCAAAGGAAGACGCAGATGGGAAACCTGAGGTAAAAACTCAGTCACCTTCATTATATATATGGCAAGCCCCTGGGGGGCAATGTGGCAATGTGGTCCAAGATCCCCAGCAGGTGCCTAAAGAGCAGATAACACTGAACCCCTTTATATTCTCTCTCTCTCCCACTCTTCACCAATAGGTTCATAAATTAGTATCTTATTTTACTGTTCTACATTTTCAGACCATGCTTGAAAGGTTACTAAAATTGCAGAAAGTGTGGATGAGCGGAGACTACTGTTTACACGCATGTGCACACACATTTGTACATGTGCACGTGTGCACATACACACAGAGTCATTGATTCTGTCAAGACCAGGGAATAAAAATCATAACCAGCGGAGTTACCATTTACTGAACACCTGATGTATCAGCCAGTGGGTCTGCGTCGGAATGTATTCATCAGTAACCTTAAGGAAGATACTATTAGGAATCCCATTTTATAGAAGAGCAGGAGCAGAGTGATTCATTAACCCAAATTCTGATAGCTACCGGGCAGAGGGCAGAATCTGAACGTAGGTGACCTAGGGCCAGGGTCAGGTCAGGCAAGGACCTGTGACCTGGGCTGCCTCGATTCTGCAGCAGAGCTGCAGTCAACTTCCCCCGCCGAGGCCCTGAGATCGCTTGCTTCCTATTCCCACTCTTAGATTCTTCTAAGATGTTATTTCCCATGTTCCCTTAGGTATATCCTTTCAGTAATTTCCCCTTTTCATGAATTACCATGAATGTATGCAACTAAAATAATCTAGAACACCTTGATAGCACACCTTGTTGAAACCTGTCTCATATAATGACACATCACTCAAGAGGAAAAAAATTCAACTTCAAAAATGTTCATGAACAATGTAGATTTTACTGAGAGTTTCACAAGCAGACAGGAGAGTTACAATCAGTTACCCCACAGCAAAATTTCCTTTAAAAATCCCCTCTACTGTAAGTTGGTACAATTGCTTTAATTAAAATAAAACTAAAAAAGCTCACTCCTTTAGCCAACTTGATCTTTCTCCAAAGCCCTTGCTCAGGCAGGTCCCTCGACCCTTTTTTTTCAGCCTCCCATCCTCTATAAATCACACAATACAACCAATAACACACAGAAGAACCCACAGCAAAAAATCCCAGCACATTTGATTCCTTAGGCACACTTCATTAATCCATCCATATGCAGCTGGAGAAATGGAGACCCAGAGTCTTAGAGAGACTTGCCTAAAATCCCCTGTGTATTAGAGGAAAACAGTGATTTCCTCATCTAGTATTTTTTTCTCTAGTGCTGGGGATGGAAACCTAGGGCCTCACATATGCTACACAAGCGCTCTGCCAGGGAGCAATACCTCTTACCCGGAGCCAGGCATCCTTTGAGTCACACCACGCCGGTTAACAATCCCCATACTCAGACAATGCAAAAGGAAATTGCAGTGTAATGCAAGTAGGAACTTTCCAAGAACACAGGATCCAGATGCATGAGTGACTTGATGAGATCAGAGCACGAACATCTCAAACATTTGCCAGCTAACAGAGCTTCAGAACACTTACTCGGGTCCTCTTTTAATCTGCTCCACATCCCACGAAGAAACAAATGTGGGCCTTCTGACAACATCCCTTTGAGTCTTGGAAGCTATGTTTGTCTGAATCATCCCTTTAGACAGAAAAGAGAAAACCAACAAAAATCAAGAATCCGTCCTAGAAAATGACTCATCTTTCAGAGGCTATTTACCCAGTAAATATCCATGACTGAATTGTACATACATAAATAGAGACAACCCTTTTGGATGAAAATTGCTCATGACAAAAATTTTGTATCCTTCACTGCCTTTATTAAAAGATGCAGAATATAGAGTGGTGAGTGAACATTTAATAATTAATCTAATTTTTACATCAAAGTGTGATAGTAAAAGAGGAGCAAGGGTAGCCAGCTAATAAGACATCATCCATTTAAGCTGCCTTAAACCAGATACCTGTAATTGTGGGTTGGAACATGGTAGCTATATTATTGAACATTTCTTTTCTTACACCAAACATGAAATGTCATTTTCAATTCATGGATGCTGTAGACTTGGCTGCAAATTGCACAACCATTTGGAAAGTAGTGTGAGAGCTTTTCACAAAGTTAAACATATATTGCTGTGTGATCCAGTAATCCTACTCATAGGTATTCACCCAAGAGAAATGAAAATCTATATCCAAAGATTCACAAAGAACATTCACAGCTACATTATTATAATAACCAAAAAGTGGCAACAAGTCAATTATCCATCAAACAGTGAATGGATAAACAAATAATGGTATTCTTATAATGGAATATTATACAACAATAAAAAGAAAAGAACTATTCTTCATGCAACAATATTATCCTGAGCAAAAGAAGCCAGCTCCACGTAGAACATATACTGTAATAGTCTATTTATGAAGTTCTGGAATAGGTAAAAACTGACCTATAGGGACATAAAGCAAATCAGCCACAGTTTCTCATGGGAGTAGAGGATAGTGGGGGATGAGAGTAGAAAGAGGTAGGAGGGAACTTTTTAATTTATGGAAATGTTTTACATCTTTTTTTTTTTTTTTCCAGTACTAGGGGTTGAACCCAGGGCCTCACACATGCTAGGCAAGTGCTCTACCACTGAGCTGTACCCGGGCCCTCTTTATGTTTTTATTTTGAGACAGGGTCTTGCTAAGTTGCAGAGGCTACTTGTGGCTTCAAACCTGCGATCCTCCTGCCTCAACTCCTGAGTAGCTGGGATTACAGGTGTGTACCACGGTGCCTGGTGGTGGTTAAGTGCATTTGCCAATACTCAGCCAACAATACACTGGAAATGGATACATTTTATGGTAATAATTAAGCCTCAGTAAAATATGTATAACAAAATATAACAACAAAAAGAGCAAGGCAAATCATGCTGCAATGCTGCTCCAAATCTTCCCATGGCTTCTGTGTAAAACAAACAAACAAAAAAAACCAGGTTTCCTTCTCTGCTCTCACCTTTCTTCCCATTCTTTGAAAACTGACACTTGTAGCCAGGCAAGGTGGCGCATGCCTGTAATCCCAGCGGCTCGGGAGGCAGAGGCAGGAGGATTCCAAGTTTATGACCAGAGGCAGTCTGCGTAACTTAGTGAGACCCTCTCTCAAAAAGTAAAAAAATGGGCTGAGGGTGCAACTCAGTGGTCTAGCACTTGCAGAGCATGCAAGCCTGAGGCCCTGGGTTCAACCTCCAGTATTGCAAAAAAAAAAAAAAAGAAAAAAGAAAAAGAAAGAAAAAGTAAAAAACTAGGCTGAGGGTGCAGCTCGGTGGTCTAGCACTTGCAGAGCATGCAAGCGTGAGGCCCTAGGTTCAACCCCCAGTGCCAAAAAAAAAAAACTGTCACTTGTCTGTACCTGCCAGCCCCAGCTGTGGCTCCTCCCTTTCCCAGAACGCCTACCTCTCATGGGCACATGGATGCTCCCTCCATTCTGAAGGCTTCCCTAGCACCGAGGTTGGCCCTTTGCCCCTCCAGTCTCTGCCTGCTCCATCATGTCATCTCATTCCTCCAGAGTTGCTACCCCTTTGAGAAACTACTTGATCACAGACTCTCACGACATCCTTGAATGTGGGCGCCAAGATAGCACCTGCACCACTGTGGCCCCAGCACTGAGAACTGAGCCTGGCGCACACCACAGGCACTCACGTTCTAGCTCAATGAATGAGAGAAGACACTTGCAGGGTAGCTAAGAAATTGAAAAGGCAGTCTGGAACACTGCAAACTCCTTCACACTGGCTTCCGTGAACCAAGGGAACAAAGCCAGCTGTCAAAATTGCCCCAAACTCCAGACCCAGGCACTTTCGTTCTCATCTCTCCATCATCCTTTTAAATTGAGAAACTTGTTTAAAACCACCCAAGGGGAAAAATTGTTTTTGATGGTACTGGGGAGCAAACCCAGGGCCTCAGTGCATGCTAAGCAAGCAGTCTACCAACAGAGCTAAACTCTCAGCCCCCAACAACAAAAAAATTTGATGCAAGTCATTTTTAATTCAATCACCCAACAGAACAGATTTTCCTTTATTGCTTTTCAGTCTTGACCGACATGTGTGTTGTTACTGCAGTGACTATGCACATTAAATTTTTTAAAAATTTCTTCCATTTTAGATGTAATGTAAACATAAATTTGGGGTTCTGCCTTTTTCATTTAACAATATCCAATTTTGTTTTTACTACCTAGTTTTCATAATCATAGTTTTTAACTACAACCCTAACACTCCAGTAAAATTTAATACCCTAAATTTATTTAGTCACTACTCTCCTGGTACACAGGCTGTTCTTATTTTTAGTACTGCAGATGAGGCTTCCATAAAGATCCTCATTCCCTATAGCTCTTCTTTTTCTTCATTCTGGTAAATTATGTCCTAAGAAAGACTTCTGAAGGAATGAAAATGCAGGCATATTTCAACATTTCTTAACATGCATTGCCTGTAGCCATGGTACTGTGGCTTCCGATCTCGTCAGATCTCAGAAGCTAAGCAGGATCAAGCCTGGTTAGTACTCGGATGGAAGACCGCCTGGGAACACCAGGTGCTATAGGCTTGGGAGATGGACCTGGCAACCCACTCCCAAAAATCAATCCACCATTGAAAACTCTATGAACAGCAGAGAAGCACTGACAATAGTGTTTCTCCTATTGTATGTAGGGTCGCTATGACTTGGATATCGACTTGACAGCACCTAACAACAATAACCAACATGCATTGCCAGGTTGCTTTCTAAAATAGTTGGTATAATGATCCTTAAAAATTATATTACTTAACATACACTAAGTGGTTCGGGACTCAAATCTCAAGCAGCACTTGGGAAGGTCAAGGACCTGAGAAAGTCTCATTTCTCCTAAAACACCCCCAGGACTGGTCCTAAAAATGCAAGTATCTGACCACATACAGGCAGTATCCCAGGGGTGTGCCAAGGGAACAGGAGTTTCCTGTTCTGATTTCTTACTAAACACACCAGAAGAAATTTCTGTAGTGGTTCAAATAGATACAGTGGAAGGCAAAGTGCTTTAGTCAATGTGATGGATAAAACCATTGATCCTAAGCCAGGCAAGGTGGCGCACGCCTGTAATCCCACAGCTGGGGAGGCAGAGGCAGGAGGATCGCAAGTTCAAGACCAGAGGTAATCTGTGTAATTTAGTGAGACTCTGTCTCAAAAAGTAAAAAAATGGGCTGGAGGGCGTGCAGCTCAGTGGCCCAGCACTTGCAAATCATGCAAGCGCAAGGCCTAGGTTCAACCCCCAGTACCACAAAAAAAAGAAAAAAAAAAGAAACCATTGACCTAGTGATAAAGTCTGAAAGAAACAGCAAGTTTGTAGAGCTCTAAAGGTTCCCCCAGACGGTAGTCACTAACACCTGGAAACTCAGCTGGCCACCCCAGAATCAGAAGCTCAGACTGGCACCTCTCAGAAACTCCTTAGTCCAAGTCTCTGACTTTCTAGGTGAGAGAATTGGGCGAAAGAGGCCAAGTGCCCCTCTGCAGTTGCACAGCAAGTGTTTGATAGAGGCAGGGCTCCAGGACACAGGTCTGACAGCCTCTGGCTTCCACTCCACTGGACTCCTGCTTGCATTGCTAACATTCACTGTTCCCATGTGTACACAGCGTGCTGGATTCCACTGACCCGCAACAACGCCAAACACAAACGCTCACCTTGGAAACTCAGCTCGTAGTGCTGTAAACCCGCCTGGAATGGCACGACTCCCCGAGGACAGGACTGAAACAAAGACTCCAGGTAGGAAGAGTCGATGTTCGAACTGGGCTGGTCGTCGTTCTAATTACGAAAAAAGAAAGAAAGAAAGAAAAGGTAAAGACTTCAGGGTGGGCTTGTAGGAAGCCTCTACTGTTCTATGCTATGCAGTTTTATTTCAGCCATGGCATTTCAACAGGAGGAGTGCATCTCCCTGCCCAAGCCAGGCTGTTAGGGCTCCAGGTAGGACCTGGGTCACTGCCTTTGCGGTCTCTCCATCATTGTGCCGGAGAGACAGCACTGTCTCCTGCAGAAACTGCCTTTTCACTGGCTTCTATGAACCAAGGGAACAAAACCAGCTGTCAAAATTGCGTGAAAAGGTAGCTCTTCATGATATTCCTTTCACACCTTCCATGTCCATCAGGGGAGGGCTCAGGGAAAATGTCCTGGTGGAGAAGGGCCTGAGCTGGTCTCTTTACCCTGCAGAAGAGCATGTTTGCAGCAGAAAAGCTGTGTTCAAACATCCGCACGCAGTGCAAAGCAGAAGTAAACCTGAGTGTGTTTCAGGAGGTAAAACAAGGGCAAAGGGTTGAAGACGTTAGCAGAACTTTCTAACCTACGGCATCTAGCAATTAAGTCACCCCAGGAGGATGTCTGTTGCAATAGCTGCTGAGAAAGGTGGCTGGAAGAGATTGCCATCAGCATTGGATGACGCCTGGTAAACCATGTGCCTTCTTCTGGCCTATAGAACAGCCAAAGAGGGCACACACCTGTGACTTCCGGGGTTTCCCATCCCTGGATCATCCGCTGCCAATCCTGCCCGGGTTTAAAAAGCCAGGGCCTTTCAAACTTTTGCATATATAGAATCACCCAGGGATCCAGTGAAAGTGCAGATTATGAATCAGAGGAAGCAGGGAGGGGTTTGGGGCTCTGCATTTTGACAGCTCCAAGAGACGTGGATGCTACTGCTCTGCGGACCTCACTTGGACTAACAAGGCTCTAAGGTCTGCCCCAGTTCGATTTGCAAGAATATTCTGCAGTGATGGGAATGTTCTCTGCACAGTTCTATTTGGTGGCTGCGGGGAAAACAAACATCTTACCTCTGCTTTTTTTAGGGTTTTTCAGCTGGGCCTGAGAATTAAATTGACATAGATCAGCTGCAGAAAAGCCCACAGACTTATTTACTGTAAGTTGTACATGGCACAGGAGTCTTCGTGAGCAAATGAAAACCCAAAGGGGCAGTTAGAGTTACTGAATTAGAAAGAGCAGTGAATGACAATGTGACATGGCCAGGGGGTTTGGGCCAGGGGAGTTAACTGAGTGCAGAAGTGGCTAAGAGGGTAAAGGTTAGTCTCACAGGGCTTGTTTGCACAGAATTTCCCTCAGCCTCAACGTCCTGTCTTAATGATAAGAATATGACTCCCCTGGCTTCAGGAAAGCATCTTTCACATGGGAATGTCACCTCCTGCTTCTAAGAAACAGAAAAGTTTAAGTTCCTGTTTGATAAACAGGAAAAGCCCGGCATGATGGTGTATGCCTGTAATTCCAGCATTCGGGAGGCTGAGGCAGGAAGATTGCAAGTTTGGGGTCAGTAAGGGCTACACAGTAAGTTCCAGGCCAGCTGGAGCTATGAGACTCTGCTAAAATAAATAAACAAATAAAGGTCAGAGTGACTTTCTTTTTTTTTTTTTTTTTTTTTTTTTTTTTTTGCAGTACTGGGGTTGAACCCAGGGCCTTGCGCCTGCATGCTCTGCAAGTGCTGGACCACTGAGCTGTGCCCCCAGCCCATGGTTTTACTTTTTGAGACAGGGTCTTGCTAAGTTACTCAGACTGCCTCTGGTCTCGAACTTGCCATCCTCCTGCCTCTGCCTCCCGAGCTGCTGGGATTACAGGCATGCGCCACCGCACCCGGCAGAGTGACATTCTTGTACCTGATATTTTTCAAGTGCATTTAACTCCAAACAAATCCACATGTCAGAATGAATTATTTTTAACTCCTTCAGTATCCTAACTATGGGTAGCTATAGAGCACTTACAATGTAACTAGTGGAACTGAATTCTTGATTTTATTTAAGTTTAATATTAAATAGCCAGATGTGGCTATTGGTGGTCCTGTTGGACAGCCCAAGAGTTAAGTCAGTGACTGGGCATCTGGCCAGCCCAGGACAACTCCACACTGGCGCTCTGGCCTCGTCCTCATACTGTACTTGTGTTTACAGACCCTGACAAGCGGTTAAGACCCCAAGGGTGATGTTCCCCTCTGTTCAGTCCACAGCAAAGACGAGTCCTGGGCATCAACTGACGTACTGGCTGGTTCATTCCCAAAGTGCAGTTTCACAACAGGAAATTGGGAGCGTGCAGATGTCATGCGTGAGTTATTGTCAAGAGGTCATACAACCAACTAAGTGGGCTCCAACCAGAGACAGCTCTCCAAGTTTAGGGGTCTTTCTCCTCTCTTACATCTGTGTGCTGTTCAGGTTAGTTGCTGGATGCATCCTTTACAAGGATATCTTAAGATGTTCTTATTATATCAGTGCTAAGCTGGCCTGAGCTCTCTGGAAATCCAAAGACAGCGCTGTTTCCTACTCTCAAGTGACAACCTGATGAGATGCTTCATTAATCCTTTCAGCCATTGTTAATTTAATAGCCATAATGTGTCTGGCAGTACACAACAGTACTCTAGTTATGCATGAATGATGAAATGATTGAATGATTGAGCATTCAATTTTTTTTTCAAAACCAGGAGTTGAACATGGAGCCCTGTGCATGCTAGGCAAGTGCTCCATCACTGAGCTGCACCACTCGCTCCTTTTCATTTTTTTATTTTGAGGCAAGGTCTCACTAAGTTGTGCAGACTGCCTCTGGCCTTGAACTAGCGATCCTCCTGCCTCAGCCTCCTAAGTCGTTGGGATTACAAGCGTGCATGACAGTGCCAACTAGCCTGCAATTATTTATTCTTACAAGAGACTTGAATTTATGTCTCAGTTGTAGTAAGCAGGTCCTGGCTTTTGTCTTGAACCTCAGTCATTGTGTTGAACTTGGCTTCGCAGAGCTGTGGCTTATCCTTGCTCTCAGCAGTTCTGTCAGGCCATGGACTCCTGCTGCTACTCCATGCCAGCTTCCAAAACAATCACGCATAGATACACGCTGTGTATATACATGAGGGAGGACTTAGCTCTGCACATCCCACCTGATGCAAACCCAGTGAGTACCAGGCTCAGCGCCTCCCATCCCTGTTATCACTCTACCCTAGCCCATTGCTGCCTGACTGCCCACTGTTCAATCATCACTTCTGACACCACATCATTTCCCATACACCATCTATGTAGGTATGCATCCAGGATAAGCACCTCAATTTCCATATAAGAATTATTTTGGCCAGGCAGAGTGGTGCATGTCTGTAATCCCAGCAACTTGGGAGGCAGAGGCAGGAAGATCGCAAGTTCGAGACCAGAGGCAGTCTGTGTAATTTAGCAAAACCCTGTCTCAAAAAGTAAATAAATGGGCTGAGGGTGCAGCTCAGTGGTCCAGCACTTGCAGAGCATGCAAGCACGAGGCCCTGGGTTCAACCCCCAGGACAGCAAAAAAAAAAAAAAAAAAAAAAAAATTACTTTGAGTCAAGGTCTCACTAAGTTATACAGGCAGCCTCTGGCCTCAAACTCGTGATCGTCCTGCCTCTCCCACCCAAGTTGTTGGGATAACAGGAGTGCACTAACAGGAGTTTTGCTTGCTGGAAAAATGCAAATATGGCTATTCATTTTCTCCTCCATGTCCACTCTCCACGGATAGGAGTAGATCTCAATTCTTTTTTAATAGATTTTTGATGTGGGATTTTTTTTTTCCTGATAGAACTAGGGGTTAAACCCAGGGCCTCGCATATGCTAGGCAGGTGTTCCAACACTGAGCTGCACCCTTTCCCCCTTTTTATTTTTTATTTTGAGAAAGGGTCTTCGTAAGTTGCAGAGGCTGCCCCTGAGCTCAAACCTGCAAACCTGCCTCAGCCTCTTGAGTTGCTGGGATGACAAGTGCGCACCACGGTATCTGGTTTGGTCTTGTAAGTTGCCGAGTATAAATAAGAGCCTCTCACAAGGAGGAATGGCACTCACCTCTTCCCCATATTGAAGCCACTTTCCAGATTCATTCCTCCAATACCAAAGCCATTTGGTGGTGAAGACAGAGTTGGGCAGCTTTGTGACAGACGAAGGAGTGGAGATGCGCCGGATAGGATTAAGATCACAAATCATTTTCTGGAAATTGATTTGATAAACTCCTACCGAAACGCTGAAGGAGAAAAGTATAAATGTAACAAAACGCTTCATTGACCTGTTTTCTACATTCTGATTTTCCCTAACAAGAGCACAGATTTAAAGTTTAAGGGCTGAAAAGGACCTTTAATTTTTCCTTTCTTCCTCCCCTCCTCCTCTGCTTCCTCCTCGTCCTTCCTCTTTGTTATTGTTTGGTTTGGTTGGTTGGTTGGTTTTTGTGTGTGTGTGCTAAAGATCGAACCTAAATTTTCTTTCTACAGCTCTGGATCTTATACACAAAAGAAAGACTGAACTACAGAGCAGTAAAGTAACTCGCCTAGACCACATAATTGATGGTGTCTCAAAAAGTATTCTTCCCTCAAATAATATCCCAAAATAACTACCCACAAGACAGATGATTGGCTCAATGTTGGAGAGTAAGTTAGAAAATCACAGGTCAGTTCTTTAAAATATTTATTATTACTTACATACTTACCAAAGTATAGCCTAAGACCTTTTGAAAGAGCTGGCAAGGTCAAAGTTATTTTCATAATAATATTAAGATATTTGCCTTTTTCACTTTCATGCTCTCTAGAGTTTTCTATAGGCTATATACTATGTGGTTCACAATAAATAAAGTGCAAAAGCAGGCATGAGGGGCTGGGGATGTAGCTCAGTGGTAACATGCTTGCCTAGCCTTCAGTTTGATTCCCAGCATTAAAAAAAAAAAAAAAAAAAAAAGGAAAGAAAAGAAATGAAAAAGAAAAAAGAAGCAGATATATTAAATATCACTTCTAGATAAAATTTTGTTTTGGAAAGCAGTCATTGTTAAAGTCATCTATAAGTACTTATATACATGTAATTATATATATTGGGAGAAGGACTGGGCAACCCACTCCCAAAAGTCAATCCACCATTGAAAACTCTATGAATAGCAGAGGAGCACTGACAATAGTATTCTACCTGTTGTACACAGCGTCACTATGAGTCAGATACCGACTTGACGGCACCTAACAACAACTATATATATAATTATACACAGAAATGTTATCTATGTTCATATATAATGAGTTACCATGTTTAAGTGAATCAATAAATACTAATTTTCTCATAATTAATAAATGAGTTTTAATATGATAACTGTATGATAACTATAATATGATAACTGTAATTCACATAAACAGAAATTCTTTAAGATCCTCAATACACTTGAAGAGTGTCAAGGAAAGGCTAGGCACTGGGGCGTCCTCCTATAATCTCAGCAATCCAGAGGCTGAGGCAGGAGGATCATAGCTTCAAGGCCAGCCTGAGCTATGCAGAAAGAACATGTCTCAAAAACAAAGTAAAATGAGAAAGAAGAAGTGTCAAAACTCCCGAAATGACAAAAGTCTGAGAACTGCTGCTATAATAAAGATTTCTTAGATGGGTGGGTCTTAAGCAGGAATGATATTGAGGCCAGGGGACATCTGACAATATCCAAAGACAACTCGGGTTATTACACAGGTGGGTGTGAGAATAGAGAGCATAATGGGTGTGGGAACAGAGAGGATGGAATCAAGAATGGAGGCCAAGAACACTGCTAAAGAGTCCCCACAACAAATAATTGTCTGGCCTAAAATGTCAATAGTTTCAAGGTTGAGAAACTCTGTTGCTGGATTTATACAGAGGGGAGAAATATATAGTACCTAGGAAAGGGATTGTCTGCAGCCATAGCACCTTAGCATCTGATCCTGCCTGGGAATACCAGGTGCTGGAGGCTAGGGAGAAGGACCTGGCAATCCACTCCCGAAACAATCTGCTATTGAAAACCCTATGAATAACTGAGAAGCACTGACAACAGTGTTGCACTGACATGACAATGTTGGGGAGGGCTTCTTTCTGTTGCACATAAGGTGGCTATGAGTCAGACCAACACAAAGGCACCTAATAACAACAGAAAAGGGACTGTAGGTAATGTGGCGACAGCATTCTAGTGGCAGAATGCAGCAACACAGCCACTCTACCAAAAGTTTATTAAATTCTGCATAAGATTAAAATGTGTATATTTGTCCCCCAAAGAATTTCTTAGGAAAACTAGGATAGATCTTGCATCCCTTCACATGAGAGGTAAATATGTTCATGTGGGGATCATCCATTTTAGCCCTGACAGAAGCAGAAATGTAAAATACTCTCTTAGACACCTCTAGAATAGAGAGCATAGCAAACATTAAAAAGGTTAAAATGTTGAAGGGTACCATATATTTCTGCACTAGATCCACATGGAGTTACTCAAGTCACAGTTTAAAATTATGAAATTGGGCCAAAGGATCGTTTGGTCTCAATTATTTAGTACTTTTAATAGCTCTGTGATGAGTTGCTTGCACCTTAACAACAACAACAACATGAGTTGTTAAAACTATGAACTGACCTCTGTATTATGTTTTTCTGCAGGACACACTGAAAGATATCAACAATACAAATAATCATGTTATTGTTCATTTCACCTGAGTTAGCAAGTATTTCCAGAATGTTTAGCATTAGGCAGGTTCAGTGCCCAATAAGCCTAACCCCCTGCTTTCCTTTGATGATGTGTGTATCTTATAAACCAAAGTACAGCCACTGACTTACATGTGGATTTGGGGGTCACAATAGGCCTTCTCGATCTTTTCCATGTCCTGGAAGTCCATCCAGGCATTGAAAATTAACACTTGCCACCGGTAGGGGAGGTGGAAGTGCATTTTGTTGCAGCTGCCTACAAAGAGAGAGAAGAAGTCTGTTGGTCCATTGTGTGGCAGGAGGTTTCTAACCAATTCAACCAAATTCACTGCTGACTTTCTCCGTCAAGGCCTGCCAGATATTTCCTGTCTATATCTTTGTGTTGCCCCTGTCTTCAACTTAAGTTCCTTTATCGCCCATGGAAACTCATCAGAAGACAAAAATTCTAGCCAGGCTTCATGATACATGCCTGTAATTCAAGCACTGGGAAGCTGAGGCAAAAGGATTGATGCCAGTCAAGCCCAGCCTGGTCTACACAGGAAATTCCAAGCCAGCCTGGGCTATACAGCGAGACTCCATCTCAAAAACACAACAAGACAGCAGAAGAAAGGAAGAAAGAAAAAGAGAGAAAAAAAAAATTTCTAACTTCCCATATTCACTTTACCCTCACGGCAATCTGGAGGTATTTGTAAATTTATTGTTACCTTTTCTGAACCCTCTCCTTGTCCCAAGTGAATATTTTAAGACGAAATGCTCTCCAGCATAGAAACCATTTGTATCTCTTTTGAAGCCCTGGCCTAAAATTCATCTCTTCCAGAAAGATTACCCCAACTAATCAATCTCACGCCATTCTGATCTGACCTATATTTTGAATTCCCATACCCAGTACCCAAAACCCAGTCTGGGCTTGATCTTATGTATTTACTTATTTTGTACAGTTTTCTCATTTGTGAATGTTTTGATGTCTCACATTAATTACAATCACTAAAGAAAAGGTTACATCACTGTTTAGCTGATACCCATTTGCATAATTGTCATGGGGCTAGGCACCAAAATATGGCTATTAAGGGAACACTTACTGAATAATGATTTCTTGTAAACCCATAATAGAGGAATACAAAAAACAGTTCTGTTTCTCAAGTGGCACTGCTTTAGACTTGGCTGATTCAAAAGAATATAAGCACTCATAATCCATAGCTCACACCCATTACAGTGGCTGGTACCAGAAAGAAAGAAAAAAAGAAAGAAAGAAAGAAGAAAAGAAAAGAAAACAGAACAAAACAAAAGATGCAGAGAAATCTGAACCCCTGTACATTGCTGGTAGAACTGGAAAATGGTCCAGCGACTATGGAAAATGATTTGTCTAAAAATTGAACATAGAATTACCATAGGATCCACCTATTATCCAAAAGAAGTGAAAGCAGAGTCTTGAATAAATACTGGCATATCTATGTTCATAAAAGCATTATTCACAATGGCCAAAAGGTAGATGCTTATAGAAAGTCCTTATGTAACTTACTGTTAAGTTGACAGCCCTTATACAGATAGTCTACACAAATTTCTTTTGAGCCACGATCATCCATCCTAGAAAATGTGGTACTTGTGTCGCCAGATATGGAATCTATAAAACAGAAGAGGATAGCCTGTAAGCTGATCTTCCCCTTTAAACTGAAAATAAAGATGCCTACTCTCACAATGGGCTGGGATTTAGCTCAGTTGGTAGAGCGCTGCGCTGCAGTCTCTGAGGTCCCGAGTTCAATTCCTAGCACCACAAAAATGGGAGAAGGGCCTGGCAATCCACTCCCAAGGCAATCCCGAAGCACTCAGCCATTGAAAACCCTAAGAGGGTTGCTATGAGTCGGATACTGACTCGACGGCACCTAACAACAACAACAACTCTCACAAGGAAGAGTATCTGAGCCAGGCACAGTGGCACACACCTGTAGTACCAGCAACTTGGGAAGCCGAGGCAGGAGGATTGGAGTTCAAAGCCAGAGGCAGCCTGCATAACTTAGCAAAACTGTTTCAAGATAAAAAACAAAAAAGGGGCTGGGGGGGCATCCTAGTAGTAGAGCACTTGCAAAGTATGTTCAAAGCCCTGGGATCAACCCCAAGTACTGCAAAAAACAACAAAATATCTGAAATGGAGACCACGTTCAAGAAAATTCCTGGCATCCACATGTTGTTCCTGAGAGCCCAGCAGCCCCTCTATGGAATGAAACATGGACACAGGGCCACATGACTTTATGTTTATTTCTCTTTTTTTTCTTCTTCTTTGGTACTGGGGGTTGAACCCAGGGCCTCACGCTTGCATGCTTTGCAAGTGCTGGACCACTGAGCTGCACCCCCAGCCCTTTTTTTTTTTGTTTGTTTGTTTTTTTTACTTTTTCGAGACAGGGTCTCACTAAGTTACACAGACTGCCTCTAGCCTCAAACTTGGGATCCTCCTGCCTCTGCCTCCCAAGCCACTGGGATTACATGCGTGCGCCACCACACCCGGCTACTTATGTTTATTTCTTAAACTAGAGTCAAACTATTCTAGTTCTCAGTAAATATAGCAGTTTAATTCCACATGGTTCTAAACTGGGTCCTCCCCTGTGTTCACATGTCGGTCTCCTGACCAGTACCACCCCTTAACCAAAACGCTAAGTCCAGCCCCATTAAAGGAGAAGGTGTCAGTCATGGCCACTCTACTATGGACTCAAGACAAGACAGCCCACTTTGTTGAGTGACTTACGCTGAGCAGAGCCTGGGGTCCCCTTCAGGAGCTCATTGGCGGGGCTCACCAGGGAGTGGCTGGAGCTCTGGCCATGGGTCGGGTAGGCTGCAGCCCCAGGGCTTGAGGAAGGTGTTGGTGACAGCGGTGGCATGCTGACGTGTTCACGGGTAATGGTCTCCCCGGGAGTAGCTGGGACCTGGCTTCTCAAACTCTGACCTCCAGAATAGAATGCATCTTTTTCCCCAAGGCCTGCCGTTTTTAAGCCAAAACCAGTGGCACCAGTTTTATCTATATTACTAGTTTTGTCCGTAATTTGACTAGCGCCATTTGGCCTGTTGTGGATAGAGGAAGCAGTCCAAACTGTGCTCCCTCTGTATTTACCATTCAGAAATGCCGCTCCTGGGTCATTATCGGTAATTTTGCCAGTGGTCTGGAGATCCTGGAAAGTGGATGCACTGTTCTGATGATTCTTAGGTAACGCTATCTCTCTCTGACCGTTGGTCGTGGCTCTGTAATCTAAAAATCGCATGGAAGTTATATCTGTGGCCACTGCGTCAGCATTACTATTCAAAAGAGGGACATGCTGGATGTCTTGAGCCCCATTCTTGCCTTTGGCATTCATGTGGTCTGAGGAAAGCACGCCCAGGCCCTTTCTCGGGGTGATCGCTTCAAGTATTTGTGCAGAGCCAAGAGAAGAGCTGGCAGCAGCTTGATTCGGTGCTGAATCAGAACAACTTCTATAAAAGAGGCCATCTAGATCACCGTTCTCTGAAAACTTCTGATTTGTTCCCACGTGTCCTGGCCCTCCAAGACCAGCAGCCTTAGATGAGACCGAGGAAGGCTGAGCATGATTCTGTCTCCCCAGATACTTGAACTTGTGGGTGAGGTTGTCTACAGGCACATCCTCCAGGAGAGACCCGCAGGCAGGTACGTCTGGGCTGGGTGTGCAGGACCTCTGAGCAGAAGCGGAGGCAGATGGAACAAATTCTTGGGTCTGAAGCAATCGGTCCCTACTTTTGCTTCTATGTCTACTTGCTACGGCCCTCCGACGTGAGGAAGGAACTAAGAGAAAACAATCAAAATGAGACAAAATAATAAAAATGAGAGTCCAGGTCACTGGGTTCCTACCATTCTTCCTCTTTGCTTTCTCAACCTTGCTGTACAAGTTCCATCAGATTACTGATCCTAATAGGGTGCATAAAAATCTTATGATGAAGCTGGAATCCTGCCATTTTGTAAGCACAGCAGGAACAGCAGTCTATGGCCCAGGGTAAGAGGGGGACCCCAGTGCTCTTCTGTTTCTCTTCCACAACTCAGAGGAAACCCCTAGACCCGCTAGGTGGGTCTGATCCCTATCCCCTGGTTCTGAGTCAACTCTCATTGCTATGGTGAATGGAGACCCAGAGTAGGGCAAATTAGGGAGAATTATCAGAAACTCATTTAGATGTCACCCCTGTTGTAATATGGGTATACGTGACCATCTAAGGGTTCATGATCCTTAAACCAAACAAACAGAAAATGGACCTCATGCTTGAGATATGATTTCACTTAAGCTAGAGGTTTTTCCACAGGCTGGGGTTTGGCTCAGCTGGTAGAGCATTGCTCTGCGCTCTCTGAGGGCCTTGGTTCGATCCCCAGTGCTGCAAAAATGGGAGAAGGACACAGCAGGCAGCCCACTCCCAAAACAATCAGCCCTGGAAAACCCTATGAGGGTCGTTATGAGTCCAGTCTGACTCAACGGCACCTAACAACTACAACAACAAGAGATTTTTCCAGATTTCTTCATCTAGCCTCCCAATGCCCAAACTTACTATTGAGAAAGTCAAAATTAAAGTCAAAATTGACAAGGCAATGGCCCCTGTCTAGAAGCTTCATGAGTCACATCCTGCCGGAAGTAGGGAGGAAGGAAAGAATGAACAGGTGTATGGAGTATGTATGTGTGGTGTGCACGGGTGTGATGTTTCTGTGGGGGAGGCGTGAAAGATATGCATGTCTGTGTGTGAGGCAGAGGCGTGTGTGTGAGGTGTGCTGGTGTGCTTGTGGGGAGACAGGGAGGGAGGAAGAGAGAGAGGGAGAGAGCGAAAGAGAGAGAGGGAGAACGAGAGAGAGCAAGAGAGTGAGAGAGAGCGAGAAAGAGCGAGAAAGCAAGAACAAGAGAGAGAGAGAGCAAGAGAGTGAGAGAGAGCACAGAGAGAGAGAGAGAGAGAGAGAAAGTGAGAGAGAGAGAGACAGGTCCTCTTGTGGGGGAAGGAGGGGCCAGAGTACAACAGTAAAAGCAAACATCCTCTTCCTGTCAACAAAATAGTTAATTAACTCCATAGGTTAACGGGAAGTGATAACAAACAGATCTCTCTCACACATAATGATCTTACACTGGGAAGCCACATCAAAACTCACCCTTCTAGAAGCTCCCCTGTTCAGAGCACTGTGGTGTGTGAGAAAAATGTTAGGTATGGAGTGAGAACATCTGAGCTCTGCTATTCTTCTGTGGAGTGACAACTGGATCTATTAAGCACAGTATGCCGAATTCTTCTAAAAATGACCTAAGGCTGCTTGCACTCAAAGTTGCTTAAAACTTCTAGCTGGGCGTGGTGGCGCACATCCGTAATCCCAGCAGCTTGGGAGGCGGAGACAGGAGGATCGCAAGTTCGAGACTAGAGGAAGTCTATGTAACTTAGTGAGACCCTGTCTCAGGAAGTAAGGAAAAAATAAATAAATAAAAGGGCTGGGGGTGCAGCTCAGTGGTCCAGCACTTGCAAAGCATGCAGGCGTGAGGCCCCGGGATCAACCCCCAGTACCACAAAAAAAAAAAAAAAAAAAAAAAAAGTTGCTTAAAACTTCTAAGCCTCAGTTTCCTTAGCTCCTAAGGGAGGCTAATAATTAATGCCTGCCTTTCGTCATGGTATTGTAGGAAGGAACAATGATGAGGTATTTTGAGTGAAAGTTCCTTGTAAACTTTAAACCATTTTCCCAAATATAAGAAGGTGTAATTATTATTTTTATAGCATCTTGGAATCATGTATTCTACCTGTTTCATAAAATTCACCTTTTCTATATCCACTTTATAGAGACATTAAAAGTTTCAAGATTAAGCCAAGTGTGGCAGTGCATGCCTATAATACCAGCTACTTGGGAGGGGAGACAGGAAGAATTGTAGGTTCCAGGCCAGAGGCAGCCTGTGTAATTTACCAAGACTCCACATCAAATAATTTTTAAAAAGGGGGCTACAGGTGCAGCTTAGCTTCAGAGCACTTGCAAAGTATGCACAAGGCCATGGGTTCAGCACCCCAGCACTGCAAAAAACAAAAATAGTTTCAAGATTAATACTATCATATGGTTGTGAAAGCTGGACATTGAACAAGGGAGATAGGAAAAGAATTGATGCTTTTGAATTATGGTGCTAGAGATGACTATTGAATATACCATGGACTGCCAAAAGAACCAACAGATCTGTCCTAGAAGAGGTGCAACCAGAGTGCTCCTTGGAAGCAAGAATGGCCAGATTGCATCTTACATATATTGGACATGTAGTCAGAAGAGATCAATCCCTGGAGAAAGACAACATGTTTGGGAGAATGGCAGGTCAATGAAAAAAAAAAGAAAACCCTCCACCAGATGGACTGACACAATGTCTGCAACAATGGGCTTGAACATAAATAAGATCATATGCTGGGCACAGAATCGGAAAGTGTTTTGATCTGCTGTACACAGGGTCGCTATGAGTTGGACTCGACTCGACAGCACTTAACAACATGTGTGATACAAAAATGCTTAAGAAACAGTATAATCACTTCACACCCATTAGGGTGGACACTACCCAAAAAATCAGAAAATTAAAAGTTATGCAGAAGATGTGGAGAAATCTGAATCTTTGTGTGTTACTGGTAGAAATGACAAATGGTACAATTGCTATAGAAAACAGTATGGCAGGTCCTCAGACCATTAAACAAAAGATAAACATATGCTCCAGCAATGCTACTTCTGGTTATATTCCTAAAAGAACAGAAAACCAGGTCCCAAAGAGATTTTTGTACACAGTGTTCACAGTAGCATTATTCACAACAGCCAAAATGTAGAAACAACTCAAGTGTCCTTTAACAAATGATTAGACATGTGATATATCCACATAATAGGAAAGTATCCAACATTTAAAAGAAAGGTAATTCAGACACATGCTACAACATACACGAGCCTTAAACATCTTATCGTAAGTAAAATAGCCAGTCATACAGGGACAAATCTCTCCCAATGCAGTGGCTCATGCCTATAATCCCAGTGATTTGGAAGGCGGAGGTAGGAAGATCACAAGTTTGAGGCTAGACACACCTGCATAACTTAGAGAATGAAACCTTAACTCAAAATAAAAAGGAAAAAAATGGGCTGGGGTGTAGTCCAGTGGTATAGAGCACTTGCAAAGCCTGGGTGAGGCCCTGATTCCAACCCTCCAGTGTCCAAAAATAAATAATTTTTTTTAAAAAATAGGGACACATTTAACATGATTCCACTTACATGAGGTATCTAGAGTTGTTGAATTCATAGAAACAGAAAGCTGAATGGCCAGGACTTGGGGGGAGGACACAGGTAATTGTTTAGTGGGTAGAGTTTCAGTTTCAGAAGATGAAAGGACTGTTGGAGACGCGAAGTGGTGATGATTGCACAATGTGACTGCACTTACCACCACTGATCTGTACACTTCAAAAGTGGTTAAAACAGTAAATTCTTCTTAATTTTTTGTTTTGTTTGGTTTGGTTTGAGACAAAGTCTCACTGTGTAGCCCTGGCTGACCTCAAACTCATGATCCTCTTGCCTTTAGCCTCCCTCATGCTAGTGAAAGAAGTTAGAAATCTTAGAATCCAAGAACAGGAGCTGTAAACAGAAAGTCACTGAGGTGAGACTGTCACAAGGAAGTCAATTATGCCACAGAAGTTTCAGCTAAGCCATGTATGTTTCATTTCCTTAAGTTTCACTCTTCAAAAAGCAAAACAAGCGGTGACCTGGACAACAGTCACCTGACCAAATACTCTTCAGGCAGAAACAAAAGAACAAATCACCCTTTAACCTTATGGGGCCAACTTATAAGTGCCGTCTAAGCCAGAACCGATCCATTAAAGCCAACTCAGATAGTGCACTTCATAAGATCATAAATCCCTTAGACAACTGCTGCTTCATGACAACCCGCTTGGGCCCCCTCCGTATGGCAGAGGCTTTTCTGTCTTTCCAAATAAAACTCTTTCACTGACATTCATGAGGTGTAAATTTATTTTTGAGCTCTAGAGCCCAGGAACTCAGCTCCATGCAACGCCGGTAACACTAGGACTACAGGCACATGCTACCACACCCACCTCATTTTTTATTTTTTAATATTTATTTACTTATTTATTTATTTATTTAGCTGTGCTGGGGAGCTAACCTAGGGCCTTGTGCATGCTAACTAGGTAAGTACTCTATTCCTGAGTATATCCTCAGCCTCAAACTGGTAAATTTTATATTATGTGTATTTGACTAGAGCTCTAAAAATAAAAATTAAATTAAAAATAAAAATAACAAGCTGGGTGTGGTGGCCCACGCCTGTAATCCCAGTGACTCAGGAGGTGGAAGCAGGAGGATTATAAATTCGAGACCAGAGCCAGTCTGCATAATTTAGTGAGACCCTGTCTCAAAAAGTAAAAAAGTGGGCTGGGGGTGCAGCTCAGTGGTCCAGCACTTGCAAAGCATGCAAGTGTGAGGCCCTGGGTTTAACCCCCAGTACCACCAAAAAAAAAAAAAAAAAAAAAAAAAAAAAAAGCTTTATTAGCCCAGTGCGGTGGCACACACTTGTAATCCCAGTGACTCAGTAGGTGGAGGTAGGAGGACCATGAGTCCCAGACCAGAGGCAGTCTGCATAATTTAGTGGGACCCTGTCTCAAAAACTAAAAAAAAATGGGTTGAGGGTGCAGCTCAGTGGTACAGCACTTGCAAAGCATGCAAGTGGGAGGCCCTGGGTTCAACCCCCAGTACCGGGGGGTGGGGGAAGCTTTATCAATTAGCTTTGGAAAAATAACAAACACGTTTTTTAGTCTGCAAGCATGAATATTGAATATACGGAAGCATGACTATCAAATCGTGACATCGCATATATAGCGTGATTGCAATTATATTTAAATGGTGTATACGTATAGACACGGTTTGGAGGGAAAATAAAGAGCCTTATCTAGTAAGGTAGAGCAATTATAGGTACAGTTTTTCTTTTCTTGCGATTTCTGTTTATTCTAAAGTTCATACAATTGAAAAAGGAGGCCGGACGTGGTGGCGCATGCCTGTAATCCCAGCGGCTCGGAAGGCGGAGGCGGAAGGATAGCAAGTTCGAGACCAGAGGCAGTCTGCGTAATTTAGCGAGACCCTGTCTCAAAAAGTAAAAGAAATGGGCTGAGGTGCAGCTCAGTGGTCCAGCACTTGCAGAGCATGCAGGAGCGAGGCCCTGGGTTCAACCCCCAGTACCGCAAAAAAAAAAAAAAAAAACAATTGAAAAAGGAAAAGGCATGTACCTTTCAAGCCGGGAGAGTTCCTCCGGGTGTGCTTGTTGTTGCAGATGTCTTGGATGTTCTGGACCACATCTGGGCTCAGCCCGTGCTCCTTCATGATGGCCAGCACCATCCTGTCCATCAGGTTATGGGACCTGTGGCAGTTGAGGTAACTGCAGTTCCCTCGGGTGAAGTGCTCACAGATGTGGAGTCTCTCGCAAGGTGGCTCTTGGCTGCAGATCTGTTTCCGCCCCTCTCCTTTGTAACTTTTGCAGATCTACAGGAGGGAGAAATAGCACCCAGGGACAAAGCATATTCTTGTATCAGCCATACATTCATTAAGGAAAGTTCAAGTGCCCCAAAATTTCTGAAGCAAGCAGAGATATACTAAGGGAAAAAAATACATGCATATTCCACAACCTTTGATGAGATGCATTCAACTAGGACTTGGGGCAGAGGAGGTCTGCAGACTAATTAAAAGATAGCCGTGCTAGATGTGGTGGCACATGCCTTAATTCCAGCACTAGAGAGGCTGAAGCAGGAAGATCATGAGTTTGGGTCCAGCCTGGGCTACACTACAAAACCCTGTCTCAAGAGAAAGAAAAGGGGGAGGGAGAGAGAGAGAGAAAGAGAGGGAGAGGGAAGAAGGAAGGAAGGAAGGAAGGAAGGAAGAAAGGAAGGAAGAGAAAGGAAGGGAAGGGAAGGGAAGGGAAGGGAAGGGAAGGGAAGGGAAGGAAAGGGAAGGAGGGAGGGAGGGAAGGAAGAAGGGACAATGATGAATCTGATAATCCTTGGAACAATCAAAATCAGAGGGCTAATTACAAACAGTGGGCTGGGATTTAGCTCAGTTGATAGAGTGCTGCGCTGCAGTCTGAGGTCCCGAGTTCAATTCCCAGCGCTGCAAAAGTGGGAGAAGGGCCTGGCAATCCACTCCCAAGGCAATCCCGAAACAGTCTGCCATTGAAAACCCTACGAGGGTCACTATGAGTCGGATACCGACTCGACGGCACCTAACAACAACAACAACAACTACAAACAGGACCCAAAGTAAACCCAACATTATACAGGAATCTAAAGAGGAAGGTCTAGTTTTGGATATCAACATATTTTGCAATTAAAAGGACCTAGGTGTCTTATTGGCAACTGTTTGGGAATTCAGAATCTGGTCCCTGCCAGGCAGCATGTTAAGTTTCTCAAAGGAGCAATTAAAGAAGAAAATTCCTTTTTTATTCTTTCTCTTTTTTATTAATTTTTTAATTCAGGTCCTCCCTCCTTCCCTCTCCCTCCCTCCCTTCCTTCCTGGGACAGTAATAGGAGTAAGTGAATTTCAGGCAGGTTCAAGGAAGTGGCACCTGGAAATAAGAGAATTGCTGAGGCAAGGCGGTCACCAAGCAACTAGGTCACCTATGATTCAGTCAGACCACATGAGTTTCATTCCCCTAAATCCCAATCTTCAAAAGAAGCAGGCAGTGACCTGGTCACCAGTCACCACATCAAGCCCCATGCTTCAAAGAAAGCAGACAGTGACCTGGTCCGTTGTCACCAGATCAATTAATATTTAGGTAGAAACAATGGAATAAGCTCTCATCCCCTCAAGTACTTACAACTTAAAATACTATAAAACCTCCAAAGCAACAGATGCCTGTGACTATGTAGGCAGGACCCTCTCTGTTCATGTGGAGGCTTTGTCTACTCTCTCAATAAAATCTTCCTTGCTTTCGCTTGCCTTTGCTATCTGTGCATTTAATCCTGGGTCTCTGGACCCAGGGACCCAGCACCTGGCACCTGAGGAGAAACCCCAGTTTCAACAAGGTCTCACTATGTTAACCCAGGCAATCTTCCAGCTGCAATCCTCCTGCCTTAGCCTCCTGTATGCTAGGATTACAACTATGCACCCCCACATCCAGCTCAGGAAGAAAACTCTATCTGCATAGATCTATCTACACATGCAGCTGTACAGAGAGATGGTTCCTACTGAGGAGAGGAATACTGTCACTGAGGCCAGGCCGTATGATGTAAGACTAGTAGATACTGGAGTAAACTCTGAGGCCCTAGAAGCAGCTGGGTGACCTTAGGGAACCTAGTGACCACTTCCCAGTTTGTTTACTCTGCTGCAACAACAACAACAACAAAAATATTTGTCCTTTCTACCTAAACCATGGCCTGCAGCCATAGCCCTGTGGCATCCGATTCCGTCTGATCTTGGAAGCTAAGCAGGGACAGGCCTGGTTAGTATTTGGATGGGAGACCAACAGGGAACACCAGGTGCTGTAGGCTTGGGAGAAGGACCCGGCAACCCACTCCCAAAAATCAATCTGCCATTGAAAACCCTATGAACAGCAGAGAACACTGATAATTGTGTTTCGCCTGTTGTACACAGGGTTTCTATGAGTCAAATACCAACTCGACGGCACCTAACAACAACAACCTAAACCATATTGTTAAGTAGACTAAGTAACAAAATATGGGACTGTGTTGTGCGAAATGTAAAGTATGATGCAAATGTTTGAGCCATTACATTAGGAAAACAGTATGATAAATTTTAAAAAATATCTGGCTGGGTGCAGTAGCATATCCTTGTAATCCCAGCAACTTGGGAGGCAGAGCCAGGAGGATCGCAAGTCCAAGAACAGAGGCAGTCTGCATAATTTAGTGAGACCCTGTCTCAAAAAATAAAAAAAAATGGGCTGGGCATGCAGCTCAGTGGTACAGCACTTGCAAGCACAAGGCCCTGTGTTCAACCCCTAGTACCACAAAACAAAACAAAACAACAACAAAAAAAAAAACAAATTCTGAATATCAGACATTTTAAGGATGAAAACGTGTGTAAGTTGTGTCAATATTGTTGTTGTTAGGTGCCGTTGAGTCGGTATCCGACTCATAGCGACCCTCATAGGATTTTCAATGGCTGACTGTTTCGGGATTGCCTTGGGAATGGATTACCAGGTCCTTCTCCCATTTTTGCGGAGCTGGGAATTGAACTCGGGACCTCAGAGACTGCAGCGCAGCACTCTACCAACTGAGCTAAATCCCAGCCAGTTGTTGTCAATAGATTCTGCAAAAACCAGGTCAACATGACTCCCCACGATTTGTGTAGATGGTCGAGACATGGATCCAGACCCCAGGAACAATGATGGAGCCACCTAAGTAGCTTCCCAAACCAGATTCACTATGATACAGTTGCTATGGTGTTCACTTCCCAGATTTTAGAATCTAGACCGCCAGTTCTCAAAGTGTGGTCCCTAGATCAAGCATCATCAGCATCACCTGGATACTTGTCAGAAATGCAGATCCTCGGGCCCTTCCCCATATCTAAAGCCAAAAGACCAGAGGTGGGGCCCAGGGTCTGTGCTTTGACAAACCCTCCAAGGGATGCAATGCAAGCTCAAATCTGAGAACCAGTGTCCAGGAGGCTCTAGTGAAAAGGAATAATTAGCAACTTCCACAAATTGGAACAAGAAGGCTCCTACCTTAATTAGGGCAGAACAAACGACGTCAATTCCTTTAATGAACACATCTTGGTTTTACAACTTTACATACCAGGAATGCCTGATGCTTTTATGTTCTCATAGTCCAAGGCTAAGTGGAAAAGCGTGACTATTTTAGGTTTTTTAGGGCAGGGAAGTGTGTTTTGGCCACTGCTGCCTTCAGTATTTAACATACTGCCTGCTGCATGCAAGCACTGGTAAAACTGAATCAAACAGCACAAAACAACAAATACAACGATGCCCAGAAGGATTCAAAGTCTTGTCCAAGGTCACATGGGTAGCTGGAGTCAGAGTCAGGACGGTGAGAGACTGGGAAGAACATTCCACAGTGGCCCTCATAGTCCTCTCTGATCGCCCCTTCTGATAAAATCCAAATTGCCAAAAAACACTACTAATCTGCACAGATAATTCCTCACACGTTGGAAAACCATCTTGGACCAACTGAGGCAAGACAGGACAAGAGCCCCCAGCCTGGGATCTGGTTTACGTCTCACTGACTAAAAATCAAGGACTCAGACACAACTACTAAGAAAGCTACTGTGAGGACATTATTTTGAGAAAGATTTTAAATGGAAATGTTAAAATAGCTATGTGGTTACTGTTGTTAGGTGTAGCAACCCCATGTACAACAGGTGAAACACTATTGTCAGTACTTCTCTGCTACTCATAGCGTTTTCAATGGCGGACTGTTTTTTGGGAGTGGGTTGCTGGGTTCTTCTCCCAAAATAGCTATAATTAGAGTTAAAAAATGTGTGTAACCTTTGAGTTGAATCTTGCTTTACCCTCTGTAATTCCGTGCTTCTCTAAGAATGTTACAAACAAGACTAGAACCATGCTTGCAATCAACACACGCCAGCCAGCCAGTTTCCTCAAGAATTCCTTCAGCCATTATTGGCAAATGCATCCTAACAGCACCCCTTCCTTATCTGGAAACCTAAACAATGTACCTCCTGAGCTTCCTGTGATTTGACTTAGTAGAAGTATACCAAAAAGTTTCTCTTGTTTGATACCCCCTCTTGAAAGTGTCTATTTTATTAGCACCCCTCTCTTGTCCCAAACCTAAAAATTCAGATAAAGAAGGATAAAGAAGGAGCACATTGTTCTTCCTTAACACTTCGGATTGAATTGCAAATTACATCCTTTTTGGAGCAATGTAACTTCAAAGGACACAAAATCACATACATATCCATTGTACTATCTTGTTGTTAGGTGCTGGTCATAGAGATACCCTCATAGGGTTTTCAATGGCTGGTTGTTTCAGGATTGCCTTGGGAGTGGACTGCCATGTCCTTCTCCCATTTTTGCGGTGCTGGGAATCAAACCCAGAACCTCAGAGACTGCAGAACAGAGCTAAATCCCAGCCCCCTGAATTATCTAATAAACTCTAAACTCTGATTCATATATTCTGCCTCTCCCTGGAATTTTTTTCTGGGATAAGACTAGAATCTGGAGGTCTCCCCCTAGAGTGGAGGTATCGAGAAGGGGAACTCCCTTGGGCAGCGTTAACATTAGGATACAGCATTCCTAATCCCTGGTGACACAACTATCCTTGAAATTAGCGGTACGCCGGCTGACCTCCTTCTGCCAAGGAAAACGTTCTACTGACTTCCTCAAGTGAAAACACTCTTGTTTGTTTATTTTGTTGTTAGTGTTTTGTTTGTCTGGTTGGTTGATTTGTCGTCTTGTTGGTTTTTTTGCGACAGGGTCTCTCTTGCAACAAAGGCTGGCCTAAAACTCATTGTATAACCTAGACTGGCCTCAAACATGTATCAATCTTCCTGCCTCAGCCTCCTATGTGCTGGGATTGCAGGTATGAGCCACCATGCCCAGCTAAAACCCTTTTAAAGATCCCTTGCCAGCTCGGTGCTGTAGCACATGCCTGTAATCTCAGCTACTCAAGAGGTTGAGGCAGGAGGATCAAGAGTTCGATCAAGAGTTCGAGGCCAGAGGCAGCCTGTGCAATTTAGTGAGACCCTGTCTCAAAATAAAAAATAAATAAGGGGCTGAGGGTGCAGCTCAGTGATAGAGCACTTGCTTAGCATGGGTGAGGCCCTAGGTTCAATCCCCAGTAATTAAGATAAAAAAAAGAAAGAAAGAAAAGAAAAAACTGCTTTGCTTTCTACTTACTTCTTCTCTACATACCCAATGGCTAGAAAACAGTGACAAATGAGAACAACACCTAGAGATGGAAGCACATTTTGATGGTAACAGAGTTGACCTACTGGCCTGAGTCCCTGGATGATGTCAGAGTCTGGCTGCCTGACCACCCATGCTACCTTCCTGCCCACACAGTGGGTAACAATTTCAGGCTTTGCAGGCCATTTGGTCTCCATTGCAACTCCTCAACTTGCCCTTGGACGATGAAAGCAATCATAGACAATACAGAAACACATAGGTGTGGTTGTGTTCTGATAAACTTTTATTTATAAAAACAGGTGGCAGGCCAGATTTGGCATGTGGACTATAGATTGCGGATCCTTGATGGAGGCTATCAAGTGATAGAGAAATAAAATGACCTTGTATTTTGGGGTGAGGTCTCTGTTCAAACAACTTACCTTGTACCCTCATCTTCCCTATCATCTTCCCAACGTCAGTCCAAAAGTCACTTCCTCCCGGAGGTCACTTTGATATTAATTCGTCCTCCTACTACTGTTTTCAGCTCATCCTTACTCAGACTGGGTCCCCTAAGAGCCCAGCAGAGGAGGCATCCGAGACTCAATTTTTTTTTTTTTTCCTCCCCAATACTGGGGTTGAACCAGGGCCTCGTGCCTGCATGCTTTGCAAGTGCTGGATCACTGAGCTGCGCCCCCAGCCCATTTTTTGTTTACTTTTTTGAGACAGGGTCTCGCTAAGTTACGCAGATTGCGTCTGGTCTCGAACTCGCAATCCTCCTCCTCTGCCTCCTGAGCTGCTGGGATTACAGGCTTGCCCCACCATGCCGGGCCCAGATTCAAATTCTTATAAAACCTCAAACAGGATGGAAGTTGCTAGAATCTCTTAGGTTACTCAGCAATATCCTTGACTGCCACCTGCAGAGCTACGGTACTGACTTCAAATTTTTTCTGCTTCTATTCCAACGTATCTATGATACAACATTGCTCATGATACCCTCCCTGCTGTTTAAACTGAGGAATCATAACTCACCTCAGGCATAAAAAAAGGGTCACTTTGGACGAGGAGCACAGCTAATTCCTCTTGGTTAAGTCCAGACAGCTCATGACTTTGCAGGACTCGGAAGTTCTCTTCTGAGAGAACCTTATGAGAATATTTGCATAAGTTCCTAGAAGAAAAGGTGACAACCGTCAGTTTCCACTTCACCTAAGTAAAGAAATCATCCATAAAACTTTTACTTAGCAAACATCCATGCCTTTGCTAACTAACACAAATTAGTCCTGCTTAAAGAGCACAAGGGCTGAGATTTAGCTCAATGGTAGAGTGCTGTGCTGCAGTCTCTGATGTCCCGAGTGCAATTCCCAACACCGCAAAAAAGGGATAAGGACCTGGCAATCCACTCCCAAGGCAATCCCGAAACAGTCAGCCATTGAAAACCCTATGAGGGTCACTATGAGTTGGATATCAACTGGACAGCACCTAACAACAACAACAACAAAGAGCATAAATCAAAAGATAAGTTTATTAGCTGGGGACAGTAGCACATGCCTGTAATGACAGCGAGCTGGGAGGAGGAAGTGGGAGGATCACAAGTTCAAGGCCAGAGGCAGCTTGCATAACTTAGCCAGATCCTGTCTCAAGATAAAAAATAAAAAATGGGCTGGAGGTGCAGCTCTGTAGCAGAGCACTTCCTCAGCATGTGAGAGGCCCTGGATTCAATCCCCCAGTACTATAATAAAAAAAGAAGTTTATAAAACTGCTAGATCAAGAGATGGGAGTATATTTTCTTCACAAATTATGCACACATATATACACGTCTAACTTTAATTACTGCAATACTTCTTTGAACAGTATTTCCCCTACATTAAGTTATCATTTGTGTATAGCTGAGAAAGGATAGAAGAGGAAAAATTCAGCAAAGTGGAAACTGAGTCATTAGAAATCATTGCCCATTGAGAAACCAAGGTAATATAACATTTTAATTACAGTATATGAAATTGTTCATTGCTACATCTGCTCTGACTTATATACCAATATGTTGTTATTGTTGTTGTTAGGTGCCCTTGAGTCTGCATCCGACTCATAGTGACCCTGCGTACAACAGGCGAAACACTATTGTGTGTATCTCTGCTGTTCATAGGGTTTTCAATGGTGGATTGGTTTTTGGGAGTGGGTTGCCGAGTCCGGCTCCCAAGCCTACAGCACCTGGTGTTCCCAGGTGGTCGGTCTCTCATCCAAGTACTAACCAGGCCTGATCCTGCTTAGCTTCCGAGATCTGACGGGATCAGATGCCACAGGGATAAGGCTGCAGGCGCCATATACCAATATATACCTGAATTATTCATGACTACTGAGGGGACAAAGTGCCCCTCCCCTGACAGAGCTCCAAAGTCCTGAGATAACTGAGTTCACCTGATGTCCAAATATACAAAGGCAAACCAGCCTCCAAAGGTCAAGCATTCCTAAGATTCTAACCTCCCAAACCTACGCCCTTCTCCCTTCTTGCAAGGAAACTTTTTCTGCCAATGTTAAGACAATGGCTTTGGCAGTTCTATAATAGCTTTCTGCAGCAGTACTCACCTTCTGGTACTGTTGCTGACGGTGGCCCCTTTTCCCTTCCTACCCCCTTTTACTTTCCCCCAGCAAATACATTCTTCTACAGGTCACTGGATTCCCTCATTTCTGTGTACCCTCTCCCCCTCTCAGGTTTTTCCTATCATTTTGGTGCTGAAACCTGGAAGTTGGTGGTGTCTGTGTACGGTTCTCCTCCTATCAATTACAAAGAAATGGAACAAGCCCTTAATTGTATATTCAAACTACTCTACAAAAAAGGGCGGGAAATCTCCTCACGTTAGGACATTAATGATTTAGGTTAACACTACCACACAGAACTTTCGACGATGATGGAATTGTTCTATAATTTGAACTTTGCAATATGTAAACCACACGTGGGGACTGAGCACTTGATTTAGTCACATTAAAGGCTGAGGAGCACTGATTTAGATCACTGAGAAATCCTAATAGCACAATGCTTCCCTTGGCCAAGCACAATTTGACAGCTAACAAATTTATTCCATTTTTAAATTTACATAAAATACCAAAGTCTTCAGAGTCATGTCTTTAAAAGTTAATAATATATGGCATATGAATATTTTCCAGTTTGTACACCATTATCAAATTGGCAAGCAGCTAGGTAAATGGCCAGATTTTAACTTCATAAACAGTGTGGCTACAATTACCTTTGCACAAATTTTTCTCCACCCAGGTATTGTGACACATGTTTATTATCTCAGTACTTGGGAGGCTAAAGCAGGAGGATCAATGTGAGTTCAAGGCAAGCCTGGGCTACACAGGGTGATCCCATCTCAAAAAATTCCAATCAAAACAAAACAACAGTAAACAAAAGCAAAACAAAAACAACAAAAAAATAACCTATCTTTGTTTACTCTATTTTTTTCTTTTCTTTTTTTAACTCTATTTTCTTGGGATTTATTTCTTTGAGGATATGGCCTCAAAGGGCATAATAATTTTCTTGGCAGCCTGTGTATCATTTTGATCCATTGTTCTCCAAAAAAAATCATACCAGCAATCTGGGAGTGAGTCTGTTTCCCTAACAAGCACATTAACATTGAACTTTTCCACCTTTGCTATTTTAATAGGTATAAAACAAACTTACACTTTTATTAATTCATACTTTTATTAACAAGACTAAGATATTCCCAAATGTGTCTTGATTCTTGTATTTTCCCTTATTACTAATTTGTTTCTATCCTTTAACTGTTTATCTAGCAAACAGGTACTGACCTACAGATTTGTAATTTGTAATTGCTCTTTTACGTTTTTAAAGTTAATCTTTACCAGGCTTTATTTCAAATAGTTGCGCCTTCCTCCTTTTTAACAAGAATTGATTAAGGCTGTTATTATTGAATTTTTATATGATCGGGTCCTTCCAATTCACCATCATAATTTGGCCTACTGCTTTAATATTTGCAAAATTAATTTATCCACCACTGCTGAAAGACTATAATATTTTGTTCCACTTGTAAGAGATGCTTTCAAAACATTAGTTCTTTAAAACATCTGGAGCTTATTAAAAGGAGGACATCTTTTACATCAACTTTTGTCAAGAGCATATTTTCAATATCATTCCTTTCTCATTTTGTGTGTGTGTGTGTGTGTGTGTGTGTGTGGTACTGGGGGTTGAACCCAGGGCCTCAAGCTTGCGTGCTTTATAAGTGCTATACCACTGAGCTGCACTCTCAGCCCATTTTTTTAACTGCTTTTAAGACAGGGTCTCACTAAATTATGCAGACTACCTCTGGTCTCGAACTTGCAATCCTCCTGCCTCCACCTCCCAAGATGCTGGGATTACAGGCGTGTGCCATCGGTGCCTGGCTCTATTTTGTTTTTCTTGATTATTGTATGTTAACCTTTTTTTTTTTTTCCCTCTCAACGCTGGGGACAAAACCCAAGGTCTTATACATGCTCAGTAAGCACTATACTACTAAGGTACATCCCCACCCATTGGTTTTTTGAGACAGGGTCTTGGTATGGTACCTTGGACTGGCCTTGAACTCTCTATGTAGCCTGGCTATCTCAAACTCATGATTCTGTTGCCTTTGCCTTCTCAAGTAGTGACATTACAGGTGTGTGCCACCACACTCACTTCATATGCTAACCTTTTACTAAGTTTAGAACTCCTGAAGCCACATACAGTGTGAACCCTTGTAATCTCAGTGATTCGGGAGATAGAGTCAGGAGGGGGAACACAAGTTTGAGGCTAGAGGCAACCTGTGTAACTTAGTGAGACCTTGTCTCAAGACAAAAAGTAAAAAACATGCTGGGAATGCAACTCAGTGGTACAGCACCTGCAAAGTATGTGCAAGGCCCTGGGTTCAGTCTCACAGGACCAGGGGGGAAAAAATCTATGGGAATCCCTATTGTGTTTTTGCTTTGAATCTAATACCATATAACTTAAATGTCTCTTACCTCATATTTTAAGTATTAACAGAACTATTGATATCATTAGCTTACTCCTTTTCAAGAAAACCCTCAGTGTGCCTATTATCTTTTCCGTGGAAATATCATTAGGATTTTCTCAATTTCCATTAAATAACACAAAGGGAACCTTATTTCTGTCAACTCCATAAATTTCACTGCTTATTTGTAGGGCACTGCCTAGAGAAGCAGTTCACCCTGAGGCCTATCTAGGCCCCTTGGAGGACTGAGGCTTGTTCCCCAGGCAGTCACCTTTGCCCTACATCCGGGAACTCAGGGTCATTGAGCTCTCCAAGATGGTGCTGGCATTTAGAACAGCTCCTGATTGGACCGTTTTGGAACCACCCCTGATTGGCTACTTTTACAAAAGCAAATTTAAATATCCCCTCTGATTGGCCGAAACCCATATGGAGTAACTGCCTCTGACTGGTCCCTGGCGAGCCCCAGAAGAGTATATAAGGGCAGTGCACGGAGCAGTCTGGGTCCATTCCATCCACCGGGACAGATAAGGAAGAAATAAAGAGCTGTTGAAGCAGAGCACTCCAAGTCTTCGTTGGGAAGAAAAGAAGCAAGGAGCTGCCATGGGCATAAGCCTCTGAGCCCGCCTTTCTCAAGGATTCTCAGAACAGCCATGGGCATAAGCCTCCTTTCCAGGTGGTGTGGCTCCACTTTGTGGGCTGGGATTTAGCTCAGTTGGTAGAGTGCTGCTCTGCAGTCTCTGAGGTCCCGAGTTTGATTCCTAGCACCGCAAAAATTGGAGAAGGCTGTGGCAACCCACTCCCAAGGCAATCCCCAAACAGTTTGCCATTGAAAACCCTATGAGGGTCGCTATGAGTCGGACGCGACTTGATGGCACCTAACAACAACATAGTACCTTGTTCCATTTTTCCTATTTTTAATGAAAATTTTTCTTCTAATAGTTGTCTTTCATTCCTCAAATATTAACTATTTTCTGTTGCCACTATTATTTTTTAGTTGTTTGTCACTGGAAAATAGAAATGCAAAATGATTTGCAAATTGGTGATTTTTCAAAGATATAAATATCTAGGCAGAATTTAGTCACTTATCCAAATGCTATTGTCTGTGCATAAAACACTTCTGAAAGCCTCTGGAATTGCCTTCAAATTTAGCAATAGAATCTTAAAACAAAAAACAAACAAAAAAAAACCACTGACTCAGGAGACCTGTCAACCACCGGCTGAGTCCTAGAACTCTGGCCAACCCTCTCAGACACCATGTGTCACAGACAGGCCAAGGGCACCTAGTTAGGCTCTGGTGACAGCCTCCTCTATCCCAGCCATTTTCCCAAGTGGGCCCTTTCCTTTTTATTTTTCCCCTGGTGACCTTGGCTTTTAGCATGTTTCTGGTGCTACTCGGTAAGGCTGGCCTCAGCTTTCTGCTAACTTTTGGGTTCTGCGAAGATTTCAGATAGCTGCTTGCTCCCCACCTGCCCCCACCACCCTGAACCATCAGTCACTGGGCGAAGACTCCACCTTATCGCTCACTCCTCCAGCCCACAGGAGGGAGAGCTGAAGAGACCCCCTACAGCAAGAAAAGCCTTCTGCTGAAGATGATCTCCTCCAGCCTCCGCCCAAAGCAGACTCCCACACGCCATTATAGCTTGAACAGATGTGTGTGAGCCTGATTACCTCATGAGGCACCTCACCCACTGTTCCCAGGGCCACTGCCCTTCAAGGCCCTGCTGATCTGCAAATGACCTTGCTGAAACACAGACACACACACATACACACACACACAGCAGATAGGTTCTGCCCTCAGGCGCTCAGCCATCTGACAATTGTTCAGCAGAAGGAATCTTTGCTTTCCCTTTAGCCCCAATCCAGACATCCTGAGCATGAAGCCAAACCAGTGGCTTCTGAAGTCAACCTCTCCTCTCAATAACCAAAGGCAGCCAGGTGGCCTAATGGAGACCCCTCTGCCTGCAGCAGTGCAGATGCAGGCTTTTTCAAGCCTACCCAAGACATTCCTGTCTGGAGGAAGAGTCACATGTAGCACAAGTGTGCTCTTTGTGGTCCTCGGCGGTGCCCATCTGATGGTCCCGATTTTATTTCTCTTTTTTCATCACAATCCCCAGGCTAAATACTTACTGTTCTACATTCTACAATATTCACCTTGAACCCAGCTCCAATCTGCGATGTCTATGTCTAGCCTGGGTCTGGTCTGTGCCCCATCCCTGGCAGGCCCTGCTCTGTTTCCCCACAGTCTGAAGACTTCTCCCCAGCTGCTTCTTAGAGGCTTTATCTTCACCCCAATTTCAGAGTACTGATCAGCCCTGAGTGCCAGATGATTTGCAAAGATAAGTACAAAAACTTAACATCTATAGGAACTTTACATCTGTTACTTAGTGGTCACAAGAATCCTACTTTGGGAAACAAAGGCTGAGTAAAATGAAAGAGCAATGATGACTCAAATTAGAGGAAGATCTCATTGAATCCAGATCTAAAAAAAAAAAAAAAAAAGGAAGGAAGGAAGAAACCTAATGTGGAAAAATAAAAATAGACAGTTATGACTTTTCCAAGAGAAAAAAAAGACCATTCTGGATCTTTTAGCATAGTACAAGCAGAGAGAAGGTAATATGTGATGTAAAGAGTACAGCAGTGGCACAATAAATTATAGAAACTGTTATGATTAGCAGGGAGGAGACAAACTCAGCAGCACATGTCTGGCTAGAAGTGATGGAGGACATGAGGACTAAGGAGCCAAGGTTTCCTTTCCACTTTCTTCTTATCACTCTGTCCCAGCTCTGATGCTGAATACCGACTAGTCGGCTTTACCCAGAAAATGGTATGGAAGTCTCCTATGTCCTCTTGGGAAATCTCTAAGCTAGAGTTTCTCAAAGTGTGGTCCTCATGAGGCAGGACAGAAAGACAGGAAGATTGGGGGACATGGAAAAGGAAGGAGATTTCAACCCCAGGATCTGGTTTGAATCTCACCCTCTGAGAATCAAGAACTTTGACACAGCTACCAAGAAGACTGCTGTCAGGACTGCCTGCATAGACACTGTTTCTTGAGAGATATTTTAAATAATGAAATTGTTAAAATAGCAATAAGCCATGCTTGGGGTCAAAATGTACCCTTAAGTTTTACTTTCCCCTCTGTAATTCTGTGCTTCTTTGAGACATGCCAAGGCAACCCCCTTGTGACTTTTTCCTTAAACCTACATACAATATATAATCTTACTTTATTACTGGGAAGTTCTGCCAACAAAAAACCTAAACAATGGAACTTCATCTTTTGATCTTATTGGCACCTCCCCAGCCAGTGACAGGGGACTTTCTAGGCTCACGTCATACCTGGGTGCCAGCTGGGCACCCAGGAGTGACATCACATGGGGTGTACCCTGGATTAAAAATAAAACTGGAGGCAGCCAGGCATGGTGGTGCACACCTGCAATCCCAGCGGCTCAGGAGGCAGAAGCAGGAGGATCGCATGTTCGAGACCAGAGGCAATCTAAGTAATTTAGCGAGACCCTGTCTCAAAAAGTAGAAAAAAAAAATGGGCTGGGGGTGCAGCTTAGTGGTCCAGCACTTGCAAAGAATGCAGGCATGAGGCCCTGGGTTCAACCCCCAGTACCGCAAAAATAAATAAATAAATAAATAAATAAATAAATAAATAAAATTGGAGAGAATACATGAGCTGCTCTCTTCTTGGCTGCTTCTTCAGACTCTTGGTAAGTCTACGTCTGTGTATTGGATGCCCGTCAGTCTCTCCAAGTGCCCACGTATATCCTAAGGTGTGCACTTAAGGAACTCTACAACTTTGTTTCACTCTTTTTGACTTATGCTTAAATTCTTTTCTGTGATCAAGTCAAAGACCCGGCTTAACCTGAGTGCATGGCCCAACTAGGGGAACTCCTTAGGTACACTGAACTGTACCTCTCTGCTGTCCCACCGGTGACACTCAACCTAGCATCCCCAGCATCGACAGAGGGAGTTGTCAGAAATGCAAACTCCTGGGCCCCATCTCAGACTTACTAAGGTTATTCTCAAACTTTTAGCCTGTATCAGAATTATCTCAAAGGCTAGGACACGGCCAGCTGGGCCCCAGTCCCAGAGTTTTGCAATCAGTAGGTCTGAGGATGGGGGCTGAGAATGAACTTTTTTTTTTTTTTTTTGCGGTACTGGGGGTTGTACCCAGGGCCTCACGCTTGCACGCTTTGCAAGTGCTGGACCACCAAGCTGCACCCTCAGCCCATTCTTTTACTTTTTGAGACAGGGTCTCCCTAAGTTAAGCACACCACCTCTGGTCTTGAACTTGCGATCCTCCTGCCTCTGCCTCCCCAGCCGCTGGGATTACAGGCATGCACCACTGCACCCAGCCTTGAGAATGAACATTTCTACCAAGTTCCCAGGCAATGCACGAGGAGGACAGAACTCCAGGCTGCCTTCCCCAAAGCGAACTTTGGGTCTTGCAGAAGGTCAGTTAGAGCTTCAGGAACTCCCCACTCCCCTGCCCAAAGAAAAGCTTGCCTACAAACCTTTATGAATGACCCAGGACAAAGCAAACATTTGCAGAATGCTTCCTGCACTCAGGGCAGATAAACTGTAAGCAAACAGCTCAAAGCAAGTTAGGAAATGGTAACTTTTTTTTTTTTTTTTAAGGAATGGGGAAGATGGCCTTGAAAGAGGCAAACTTGTCTCTCTTTCAGGAACCTCAGGCCCAAATCCTAAAAACAAATGACCTTTTGCTTTTCTATCCCAGCCACAGAACAAAATGTTGTTTTAACCCAGGTAGTAAGTGCTCTCCCACCCCCCAACGGTGCCCTCTAAACAACCAGCCCCCACGGTGGTTCTGAAGCCTGGTGACACAAAATAATCAACTGGCAAGTGTTTAAAAATACTTGAACCTGGGCCACACCCTCAGAGAATAGATTAATGTGACAAGGGTGGGACCCCAGAGGATTCTAATGTGCAGCCTGGGTGGGGACTCAAGGTTGGCCTTATCACATGCTACTCTGCATTAGGCTCCTGACTGGATGTTTACCTCTGGGCTCCTGGGCTTCACACACAGTAAACATACACAGGAAACACAGAGTCATCTCAACAGCAGACCAAAAAGAAAATAACCTGAGGCAGTCTTGTTTTCTGACAGTAATTGGTACTGAAATACCCCTGCCCTTCTCCCCTTCCACCCTTCTGCTCCCTCACACCTCGTGGGGTTTGATAAAGACATAGAGAAAGTTGACTTGTACAGAAAACAGGAAATAGGTCACCATAATATAAGCCAGGTACAAAAGGAACCAGGATGTGTGTAAGATAAAATCTAGAGAACACTGGTCTAAAGAATAAAATGTTAGCAATGGAAAACAACCCTGATAAAGTATTATTCTAAAGCCAAGAGCCTCCCATTCTCTTTATGTTTGTATTTCTGATGTTCAAGATTAAACCGCCAGGTTGGGAGAGGGAAACCGTGGAACCCCAAGTAAGATGAGGAGAGTGGACCCGGAGAGGACATGGGAGCAAGGCAGCAGACGATATGCAGGGAGAGGCAGCGTGGAGCTGGAAGAACAAGCTGGCTGGAACCACAGTGACATTGCCCAGAACAGGCCAGCTACCAAGAAGCAAGCCCCAGCTGGCTGCTGCACCAGGACGAGGCCTGAGGCTGCAAGACTACAGAGAGCTACACAAGGGGCCCCAGGCCCGCTAAAGCTGGGGCCAGGGGGGGATGAGAGGCCAAGGATCTGGGCATAGTGTACAGTTCTCCCAAGAATGAGACAAACTGGTACCCATTAGAGTCATGTAGGGATTTTGTTGAAAATTTAAACGCCCAGCCTGGGGTTGTAGCTCAGTGGTCGAGTGCTTGCCTAGCATGTGTGAGGAGGCCTTGGGTTTGACTCTCAGCACTTCAAAAAAATAAATAAATAAACAATCAAAAACTAAAACAAGCCAGGCATGGTGGCGGACGCCTGTAATCCCAGCAACTTGGGAGGCTGAGGCAGGAGGATCATGAGTTTGAGGACAGAGACAGCCTGCATAACTTAGCAAGATCCTGACTCAAAATAAAAAATGGGCTGGAGGTACAGCCCCATGGAAGAGCACTTGCCAAGTATGTGCAAGACCCTAGGTTCAACCTCCAGGCACCAAAAATAAAAATAAAATAAAATAAAGCAATTAAAAATTAAAAAGAATTTAAATCCCCATGCACAAGCCAAACCCTAATTAATCAGAAGCCAGACATCAGTATGTCTTAAGGATTCTCCAGTGACTCTACTGTGCAGCAAAATTTGGGACACATTACCCTAAGGTAACATCAGGTCTGAGAAAAAGCATAGGAAGTGAAGAGAGTAAAGGTCAGGAAGTAGTGGTGATATGGCCAAAACACTGATGACTGGAGAAAGAAGGCCACCCAGGCTTCCTCTCCTGTCACATGCCTCCTCTCCCCAACCATTTTCCTTTGAAAACTAAGGTGTGATTTAAAAGAAACTAGAGTCCAATTAATTAAGGAGGTAACAGTCTTTAAGGATGCCTTTTCAGTGAGAGAGGAACACAAAGTAGACCCTATAAATCACTATTTATAGGGTGACTGGAATCCAAAAGAGACTGGGGTTTTGCTCAGTTGGTAGAGTGCTGCTCTGTGCTCTAAGGCACTGGCTTTGACCCCAGCACCCAAAAACGGGAGAAGGACCTGGTAGCTCACTCAAGAAACAATCAGCCATTGAAAACCCTACAAATAACAGAGAAGCACTGACATAGTGCCGGGCATGGCACAGTGTCAGGGGAGTGTTTTGTTCTGTTGTACACAGGGTCACTGAGTTGTACCCAACCTGACAGCACCTAACAACAGAATGCCAAAGGCTTCCTATGTGTCTCTTAGTCCTGTCAAAAAGTTATAGGCATGTCACCTTAACATGTGAGAAAAACAGTACTTTTAATCTGTTGTTCACTTCACACTATTCATTTCACTTCAGCTCCCTCCAGCTCAGAAGCCACATAAAATGTTGCATTTGCAACTTGCCAGGAAGCACATCTCTGGGTACGATTTGTTTTTGAAGGTGTAGTTTGGACTCCTGCAAGAGTCCTTCAGGGTGATAGTTAAAATGAGGTTCCAATGCCCAAACCCACATCTGCCAAACTAGAACTGCTAAAGTGTAACTCAGATACCTGAATTTAGGAAGTTCCTCCCTGATTTGAAGGTACATTGATGTTTGAAAATTACAATTCCAAAGCCACATGTCTATACTGCCATAATCATCCATCAGGATAGGAGGGCTGGGCAGAAAATGCCACAACTGTTCTTTTTTTTAATCTCTCATTCCTATAGCCCTTTCAGCCCAGGGACTGGGCTGAATTTTTCCCCTTTTTCCCCTCCCCTGTACCCCAGTACTAGGGGTTGAACCTAGGGCCTCATACCTGCTAGGCAAGTGCTGTACCACTGAGCTATACCAACTGCTTCTCCCATACACTTTTTTTTTTTTTTTGAGACAAGGTCTCGGTGAGTTGTGCAGGTTGCCTCTGGCCTTGAATTCTTGATCCTCCTGCCTCAGCCCCCTAAAACACTGGGATTACAGGTATGCATCACAGTGTCAGGCTGGAATAGATTAACTGGTCAACTAAGAAAGGGAACAAGAAAAGCTTTAGGGCTAATGAAAATGTACTATATCTTTTGATTGTGGTCTTGGTTCTATGGGTGTATCCATTTGTTAAGACTCTTTAAGCTGTATACTTTCAATGGGTACATTTTTATTGAATAGAAATCATACCATAATATCATTGATTTAAAAATTGTAAAGGTAAAAAAGGTAAATATTTAATACACAAATTAAGAGTTGTACATGATATGTTTTTAAAACAAATGCACATATATTAGGAATATAGTTGGCTCTCTGTATCTGCAGGTTTCACAACTGTGGACTCAACTGAGAAAAGATGGAAAATATTTGGGGAAAAAACTGCATCTGTATTGAACAAGCATAGACATTTTGTTTATGCCATTATTTCCTGAAAAATCAGTATAACCAACCATTTACATAGCATTTACATTACATTAAATACCCTGAAACTGTACCACTGTGGAGTCTGATCCTGTGAGAGCTCAGAAGCTAAGCAGGGTTGGGCCTGGTTAGTCTGCCTGGGAACACCAGGTGCTGTAGGCTTGGGAGAAGAACAAGGCAACCCACTCCCAAAACACAATCAGCCATTGAAAACCCTATGAATATCAGAGAAACATTAACAATAGTATTTGAGCGTCAGGCAAAGTGGTGCACACCTGTAATCCCAGCGGCTCGAGAGGTGGAGGCAGCAGGATCGCAAGTTTGAGACCAGAGGCAGTCTGTGTAATTTAGCGAGACACTGTCTCAAAAAGTAAAAAAAAGTGAGCTGGGGGCACAGCTCAGTGGTCCAGCACTTGCAAAGAATGCAGGCGCGAGGCCCTGGGTTCAACCCCCGGTACCACAAAAAAAAAAAAAAAAAGCATAGTATTTCACCTGTTGTACGCAGGATCGCTATGAGTGAGACACTGACTGGATGGCACCTAACAACAACAACAAGGTGGTATACATAATCTGGGCTGGGGTTTAGCTCAATTGGTAGAGCACTGCTCTGCACTTTCTGAGGACCCAGGTTTGATCCCCAGTGCAGCAAAAATGGTAAAAGGATGTGGCAGTACACTCCCCCCCGGAATAAAACAATCTAGAAGCAATCAGCCATTGAAAACACTACAAGTGTTGCTATGAGTTGGACCTGATTCAATGGCACCTAACAACAACGTATGTAATCTGGAAATGATTTAAAGCATATGGTAGGATATGGCTGGTTATAGGCAAATTCTGTGCCATTTTGTAATGAGGCTTCCGCAGCAGAGGAGCCGTCCAAGGACACCATGGGATGGGATGATTGTACACACTTGAAACGTTTTCTCCTGACAAGGGGAGGAATCAAAGTGTTTGGAAACCACTTCTATAGATGCGCTTTCTTAACCTGATGCCAGGCATTGGTTTAAAACATACTAATTCTCTTCTCTGTGTGGGTCTTTACTCACTTTTCCAAACCCGAGTTTGCTTTCTGCTCCAACCTGATTAAACTAATTTCTAATAATTCAATGGGTCTGAAATCCTACAACCTCCTAAAATCTATTACTGCTTTTCCACACTCATCCTGGGGCCTGGCCTATTCCAAAGTAGCCCTTAGGTAAAGATAAAAGACTCCTATTTGGAAGTAAATATGGTCAAGGATATTAAGCAAGTCAGAACCATTTTATGGAAGGAAAACAAATCTATACTTATTTTAAATGTTTATTTTTGCCATTTCCATGTTATGTAAAGAGTAGAATGTTTGTTAGTAAATACTTGTCACTATTTAAGATTTTGGGGCTGGGATTTAGCTCAGTTGGTAGAGCGCTGCGCTGCAGTCTCTTAGGTCCTGAGTTCAATTCCCAGCACCGCAAAAATGGAAGAAGGGCCTGGCAATCCACTCCCAAGGCAATCCCGAAATGGTCAGCCATTGAAAACCCTATGAGGGTCGCTATGAGTCGGATACCGATTCGACGGCACCTAACAACAACAACAATTTAAGATTTTATCATGGTTCACAGCACAACCTTAACATGGCATGGAGTTTCTTAGCTTAATTTCTGCAGAACACCGCAGACATTGAATATCAAATTTGATCAAATTAAAATGAAAAAAATGAAGCAAATCAGAAAAGAGCACAGAAGTTTCCAAATAATTTTTATGGGAGCACCCTCTGGGTCACGATGTGGCAGAAAACAGCATGTCTCTAGGGCCCCAGACTAACAATGTGACTTCACGGACAGAGCACAAATTGGTAATAAAAGGAAGCTCCCAGAAGACCCCTCCTGAGAAAACACACACAGGCAAAATACGTGACACATGTTGTTGTTGTTAGGTGCTGTCGAGTCTTGTCCAATTCATAGCAACACTCATAGGGTTTTCAATGGCTGACTGTTTCGGGATTGCCTCAGGAGTGGATTGCCACATCCTTCTCCCATTTTTGCAATGCTGGGAACCGAACTCAGGACCTCAGAGACCACAGAGGGCCTCTCTACCAACTGAGCTAAATCCCAGCCCACGTGACACATATACAAGTAAAATGCAAGCCTTGAAGACATCATACTGTGTGAAAGCAGCAGACCCTAAAGGCCATGTACTGTATGATTACACTCAAAGGAAACATCCTGAATAGGCAAATATATCCGAACAGAAAGTAGATTAGATCAATGTAAACAACACAACATCACGAGTACATTGGAAAAACAGGGGAATGAAACCCAAATATGCATTTGAGTTTTACTACAGGTTAGCCCTGAGGCTCCATAATCCTTGTGGGTGGATGCAAGTGTAGCCAGAAGTGATGTAATGGATACATAACAGAAAAAGCCAATGCTGTATTACTCTGTACCCCTCACCATTTACTAATAAAGGGAGATAAATTAAAAAAAGAAAAAAAGGAAAAAAAAAGAAAAAAAGAAAAGCACATTAAAAAAAAAAAAAAAATTAGAGATTGCCAGAAGCTGGGGAAAGGGGAGAATGGGGAGTGACTGCTGATGGGCGTGGGGATTCTTCTGGGAGTGATGAAAATGTTCTGGAATTTGATAGTGGTGATGGTTGCACAACCTCACACATGTACTTATTGACACTGAATTATACACTTGAAATAGTTTTCCCTAGTTTAAAAATGGTAAAATAAAATGAAATTAAATAATGGCTATTCCAAACAAAAATAAAAAGAACACTTAGATGACCAAAAAAAGTAAAACACAAATAAGAAGCATCAAGTAAAACAAAGTTTAAGAAATGAGTAATACGACTTAAAAGGCCTGGAGTACCACAATATCTGAAGAATTAAAACCTCATTCAAGACTGGGCGTGGTGGTGCATGCCTGTAATCCCAGCACTTGGGTGGTGGAGGTAGGAGGATCATGAGTTCAAGAGGCCAAACTGGACTATATAAAGTGTTCAAGGACACCCTGGGCTACATACTGAGACCCTGACCAAAAAACAAACAAAAACAAGACAAACAGACAAAAAAACAAAACACTGAAAGATGGGCATGGTGCTCCATGTCTGTAATCACAGCACCTGGGAGACTGAGGTAGTAGGATCCTGAGTTTGAGAACACCCTGAACTACACAGTGAGAACCTGTCTCAAAAATCTGAAAACAAAGCCAGTCATGGTGGTACACGCCTGTAATCCCAGCAACTTGGATAGAGCAGAGGCAAGAGGATCGTAAATTCAAGGCCAGAGGTGGCTTTTGTAACTTGGCGAGACCCTGACTCAAAATTTAAAAAAATTAAAAATGGGCTGGGGGTGCAGCCCAACCATAGAGCCCTTGCAAAGTATGTGTAAAGCCCTGGGTTCAACCCCTAAGTACAAAAAAACAAAACAAACAAACAAAAAATCCTGAAAACAACAAACAATCATTGAGACACAACTTCACATTCCCTGTATTGGCACAAACTTCAAAAGACTCAGGATACCACTTGGCAATGATACAAAGCAGGGAAATGTTCCTATCTGGTAGGAGTATAACTTGGCAAACACTCTTTAGAAAATGATTTAGGATTACCATCTCATAATACAAAAGTATAGGAATTCCACTATTATATACCTTTTAAGAAAGCTCTTGTACGGATACACAAAGAAACATATCAAAATGTTCACAGCATTATAGCTTAGTAGCAACAAAATTAAAAACAATCTTAATTTTAATTATGAGAAAATGAGCTGGGCATGGTGGCGCAGGCCTGGACTCCCAGCAACTCAGGAGGCAGAGGCAAGAGAATCGCAAGTTCAAGACCAGAGGCAGTCTGTGTAATTTAGCAATGCCGTGTCTCAAAAAAGTAAAAAATAGGGCTGGGGGTGCAGCTCAGTGGTCCAGCACTTGCAAAGTATGCAAGCGTGAGGTCCTAGGTTCAACCCCCAGTACAGCCAAAAAGAGAGAGAGAGAGAGAGAGAGAGAGAGAGAGAGAAAAACAGATGCATAAATTATGAAATTCATACAAAAGAAATCCATACATTTAAATAAATCAGAGTTTGTTGTTAGGTGCTATTCAGTTGGGTCCAACTCACAGTGATCCTATGTACAACAGATGAGGCACTACCTGACACTGTGCTATGCCCAGCACTATTTAAGTGCTTCTCTGGTATTCATAGGATTTTCAATGGCTGATTGTTTTGGGAGTGGGCTGCCAGGTCCTTGTCCTAAGCCTACAACACCCATTATTGCCAGGGAGTGTCACACCCAAGTACTAACCAGGCCCAACTCTGCTTAGCTTCCAAGGTCTGATGGGATCGGACTCCAGGATGGTACGGCTGCAGACAAATCAGAGTGGTCCCTTTGTAAAATTTTTGGGGCCTAGAGCAAAGCTGTAAATGGATGTCCGTTCACAAACGTCTAACTATTTAGCAATAATAAACCAAGCCAAGAAACAGTTAAATAAAATATATTCTTCCCTCCTATCAAATACACTTCCATAATGACCAGATGGTCAAGTATGAATTTAAAATTCTTGACTGCTCAGTTTTATGATAGAATATAGTACAGTGGAGGAAGCCATGCCTGGCTCCCAAATCCGGTCTACCACTTCTTTCTCTTCCTCCTTGGCCTGTGTCCTACACTGCTAGTGCTGTCATCCAGAGGCAATGGACACACCAGCCTGTGCATACAAATTCCTTCCAGACATAGAAAGACCCAGAGAAGAAACATAAATTGGCCTTGAAAACATGCTTGCGAATTCCAGGGGTATGGGGTAGATCCAAGTAGGGGCCACAGGTTCCAAATGGCCACAATCCCTTGGCACTGCGGACTCCTCGAAAAGCAGGTAGGGATACAAATAGACAAAGACCAAAACCAAGACCTATAAAACCCAGGGCAGAAGGTGGTATAGAAACAGTGCTGTATATTAGAGTCGAGTCTCAGAAGCATCATATTGAACACATAAGAGCAAATAAAGCAAAGTATAGTTGGCCTTTTGTATCCAGAGATCTCCCCAACACGGAAATACATGGATACTCAAGTCTCTCACGGGGCTGGGATTTAGCTCAGTGGGTAGAGCGCTGTGCTGCAGTCTCTGAGGTCCTGAGTTAGATTCCCAGCACCGCAAAAATGGGAGAAGGACCTGGCAATCCACTCCCAAGACAATCCCGAAACAGTCAGCCATTGAAAACCCTATGAGGGTCGCTATGAGTCGGATACCGACTCGACGGCACCTAACAACAACAATAACAAGTCTCTCACATATAACCTATAGCACTTTCCCCTATACTTTAAATCATCTCTAGATTACTTACAATACCTAATACAATCTAAATGCTATATAAATAGTTGTTATACTGGATTGTTTAAGGAATAATGGCAAGGAAAAAGTCTGCATTGTGCTCAGTACAGACCCAGTTTTCCCCAAGCGTTTTCCAACTGCAGTTGGTCCAATCCATAGATACAGAACCTGTGTATACAGAGGGCCAACTATATTTGCAACTTCAGTATTGATATCACCTGTAAGTTTGGAGATTTGAAAACATGTTGTTGTTGTTAGGTGCCATTGAGACGGTATCCGACTCATAGCGACCCTCATAGGGTATTCAATGGCTGACCATTTCGGGATTGCCTTGGGAGTGGATTGCCAGGCCCTTCTCCCATTTTTGCAGTGCTGGGAATTGAACTCGGGACCTCAGAGACTGCAGCGCAGCGCTCTACCAACTGAGCTAAATCCCAGCCCATTTGAAAACATAAAAAATCCTAAATATTGCTTAAAATATGCAAAAGCAGAAAAATAATACACATATGGGGAGAATGATCACCAAATTCAGAGTAGCACTTACCTCTAGTAACCACCTCTAGGGGCTCATCTCTCTTGAGAAGCTCCCATTCACTGTGTCTCGGATGTGAACTATGATTCTTTTCTTAAATGTTTTTCCCTCTTTCTGAGCACCTGGGCTTCCCTAAAGTATGTACTATCCCTTCCCCTACTTAAATAAACTAACTTTGCTTCACTCAAAAAACAAAACAAAACAAAAAAGTAATCATCTTTGGGAGTGATGATTAAGAAAGAAAATTTAAGATTGAAGTGTATAATATTCTTTAGTTGATTGGGGGATACAGATCTTCATTGTATTCTTTATATATTTTCCTAGGATTTAAATATCACAGAATAAAAATTGGGAATCAAATCCAGGAGCTCACACACACCAAGTATATACTCTACTATTGAGCTACATCCCCTGCCTGAGAAAATTCTTTTTGAGAAGTTTTTGCCATTAGCACCAAGACACAATGTGTATTCTTGGCAGGATAGCTGCTGTAGCAAGAAACTGGAAATATCCCAATTATCCATTACTGGCAGAATAGGTAACTAAACTGTGGTACTATGTTATATGGTGAAATACAATGGACTATTCAGCTATTAAAATGAATAAACTGGCCTGGCGCTGTAGTTGAGTGATAAATGGTTTAATTCTCAGCCAAAACTAATTAAAAACAATAAAATAAAAAAGGAAAGGAGGAACAAAGGAAGGAAGAGAATAAACTAGGAGCCAAGTGTGGTGGAGCACACGTATAATTCAGCATAAGGAAGGCTGAGGTTAGAGGATCTAGAGTTGGAGGCCAGCCTGGGCTACACAGTGAGACCCTGTGGGAAAACAAATCAATAAACAAAAACAAAACAAACAAACAAACTGAGGTCCTAATGTTAGACCTCCAAAACGTAACATTGAGTAAAAGTTCTAAAACACATTAAATACATACCAAAATTATGATTGAGGTTGCTTCTGGGGAAAGAGGGGAAATGAAACTAGACAAAAAAACAAATCTGAGACCTATTTTGATTATTTCATTTTAAAAGTTAAGAAGCAGGGTACTAGGGATGTAGCTTAGCAGTAGAGAACTTCCCTTGCATTCTCATGGCTCTGGGTTTGATCTATAGCAAAAGAAAAGAACGAGAAAGAAAGAAAGAAAGAAAGAGGGGGGGAGGGAGAAAAGAAAAAGAAAGAAGAAAAGGAAGGAAAGGAGGAGGGAGGGAAGGAAAGGGGAAAGGAAAGAAAAGAAAAGAGATAAGGAAAGAAAAGTAAAAATGAAAAATATAAACATTTATTTTGAGAGGTATTATAGTACATATCCTTTTATAAAATTTCTGTTATATATTATGATTATTGTCATATTATTTTTTTTCTTTTTCTTTCTTTTTTTTGGGGGGCCCAAGGGGGCTGAACTGAGGGTCTCATGCATACTTTGCAAGCCCTCTACCACTAAGCTGTACTCCCAGTCCATATTTTATTTCATTTTTTAAAATTTTGAGTAAGGTTCTCTCTAAGTTATGCAGGCACCCTCCTGCCCCAGTATCCCGAGTCGCCACTGCACTCAGCTCCTACTATATTATTCTTTGTGAACTACAATATTTTTCTCTCCATTTATGAAACAGTCAACTAGTCCTCTTCCTATCTACCAACCCCTCCAATATTTAACTAACCAAAAGGGAAAAGCAAAGCCTACAAACAGGAAAGAAGCCAGAGGCAACACCCAAATTGGCAGAAACCACACAGCAACCCAAAGACGCTCAAAATGTCTGTTGTAAACAGTTCAACAGAAATCATGCTTGCAAAAAAAAAAAAAAAAAAAAAGAGTAACTTGAATTAATGACAGAACACACCTCATATAACTACTGGACAACAGGAAACAGCTAGTGAAGAAATCATGCCAGGTGTGTGACACAGTCATGTGGCACAGGCCTGTAATCCCAGAGACCCAGGAGGCTGAGGCAAGAGGATCACAAATTCGAGGCCAGAGGCAACACGTACAAGTTAGTGAGACTTTGTCTTGAAAATAAAAAATATAAAAGGGTCTGGGGGTGTGGCTCAATGGTAGAGCACTTGCCTAGCATGTACTAGGCCCTGGATTCAACTCCCCCCCTCCATATTGCAGGGGAATAAAAAGTCATGCAAATCAGGTTCAAGTATCAATTCTAGCATCTATCAGCTAAGTGACTTTCACCAACTTTCTAAATGCCTCTATACTCAAGTTTCATCTAATTAAGATGAGGCTTATAATACCTATCTTCTGGAGCTATTGTAGAGACTAAGATGGATATCATCTCCAATGTGTCTATCACAGAGCTTGGTACATAATTCTTTATGCAATAAATGGTAGGTATTGTTTGTGTCAGAACTGGAATTTGAACTCCATGTGTAGGAATACTATTTCAGCAAAGCAAACAGAAATATCCAAATCTGATGTGCCAAAACAATTATACAATACCTAAGCAAGCCCTGCCTGCAGCCGTAGCCCTGTGGTATCCGATCCCATCAGATCTCAGAAGCTAAGCAGGGTCGGGCCTGGTTAGTACCTGGACGGGAGACCGCCTGGGAATACCAGAAGCTGTAGGCTTGGGAGAAGGACCTGGCAACCCCCTCCCAAAAATCAGTCTGCCATTGAAAACTCTATGAACAGCAGAGAAGCACTGACAATAGAGTTTCCCCTGTTGTACAGAGGGTGGCTATGAGTCGGATACCGACTTGACGGCACGTAACAACAACAACAAGGCAAACAGAGACACTAGCTGTAGGCTTGGGAGAAGGACCTGGCAACCCCCTCCCAAAAATCAGTCTGCCATTGAAAACTCTATGAACAGCAGAGAAGCACTGACAATAGAGTTTCCCCTGTTGTACAGAGGGTTGCTATGAGTCAGATACCGACTTGACAGCACCTAACAACAACAATTAGATACATAATAATTATTAATATATTCTTTTAAAATAGTGCATGCTACCAATCCATTTTACGAGCTTAAAATGGTTTTGTTTCTAATCAAACACCTCCCCCCAAAATTACCATTATAAAATTGATAAAACTAAAAATTGTAAATATTGTGTATAACAAGTTAAAACAAAATTTCAAAAAATATTATTGACTACATGTTTTTTCCTCAAAATACACATTGGATTTATAAGACAATCAGGAGAATTTGAATACCAACTGATACTAGATGACAATAAAATTTTGATTTAAAAAAATGTACCATGATTATGTTAATAAAATATAGTCCTTATCTGTTAGACATACTGCAGTAATTATGAAGTAAATGACTGCTGGGATTTGCTTTAAAATAACACGTTGGAGTTGGGGTCAGGGATGGAGAATGGAGAACAAAAGAAATAAGACTGGCCATTATTTTGAAAACTGTTGAATCAAAAGAATGATGGGTATCTGGAGGTTGATCACTCTCTTCTCTCACAAGTGTGTCGAAAAACTCCATAGAAAAAGAACTTTTAATGTTAAAAGTCAACACCAGTTGAAGAATTTTTCATAACAGAATAGGCAAGAACAGAAAAAAGATCACAAAGCCTTCCTGCTGTCATTCAGTATAGTACTAGAATGTGCTAGAATGTTCCTTCCTTTTCTATCCTCTACCCACTTCCCTTAGTGATTTCTCCAGTTGCCAGTAACTAAGATGCCTTCTTCTGACCACAACTCCCATAACTCGTAAAGACTTTTAAATTGTTGCCTCACAACATAATAAATAATTACTTACATAAAGGAGCACATGAAAGCACTTTTTAAAAAATTTAAAGCTGAAAGCATTCTTGCCCTAAACAAAGTTTTTGAAAAAATAAATATTACTGCGTCTAATCTATTTAAAAACACTCCTCCTTTGTATGTTTTGCTCCACATATTTGGAGAGAGACTAGTTTTTTTGCTAGTAAGTGCATCAGAAATTTGATGATCACCGTTTTGGACACTGAGCATTACAGTTTTCAAGGACAGGCAAAGTGTGAAAAGCACTCATCTGGCAAAAAAAAATGATTGAGCAGAAGTACTTGTGGACAGAAAAGATATGGAGAAAGACTATGACCAGAGAGAGCAATTCATTAATTCAATACAGCCTTCATTCACAAGTGAGCTGAGAAGGAGGTACAGGGCAGAGGGGGGAAGAGAGACCTCACAAGCAGGCCTTGGTAGTTACCCACTGTGAAGAAGAATTAAGAAGTTGGGGGGAAGGTCTAAGTCCCTGCCTGAAGGAGTTTGGCCCGTCTGGGCAGAATACTGGGTACAGCCTTTCCTCAGACATGGGGATAGAGGGTTAAACTTGGATTCAGAGGACAGGCCTGGGCAGCGGATGTGTATTTGTAAATCATCTTGGTAGAAGTGACAGGTGAACCCAAGGGAGTGATTCCTCTTAGAGATTTGGAAAACAACCAAATCAAAAGACTTAATGCAAGCCTTGGGGAACACCTGTATTTAGGAGGTAAAAAAGCAAAAAGAGCAAGTGCAAACAGCCGCTAGAGAAGTAAGCCTCATTATTATAAACCGACTTGAGAGTGAGGGCCCTAAAACGGGAGGTCAACGGTGCAGGCCGGCAGGAGGCTAGGAGAGACCACCATATCGTTAGTACCCTTGAGAACGACGCTGCTAGCCAGGTGGTGCCGCTGCTAGCCAGGTGGTGCGGCCTAGGCGCAGAAAGGAGAAAAGTGGTCAAGAGAAGCATGGGAGCTGCTAGTAATAGAGGTCCACATAGAGACCCGCAGCCCGTGCGGTGGAGAAGGATCCGGGTGCGGAGCGCAGCTTGGGGTCCTGGGAAGACAGCAACACTTCCAGGAAAGAAGGTAGCAGAGAGGGAAAGCCTCAAATACCGGAGAGAGGAGGTGTTTTCTTTCCTTCTTGGATCTGTCTCCAACTTCTCTAGGCCCTGGCTTGCCCTTCAAAACTTTATTCCTTGGGTTCTCGTGCGCGGATGGAAAGGGCAGAGGGTGGGCCTAGACGCAGCAGGGCAATATCGCTTTGACCACAATCGAGGAAAAGTCGAGGAGGGCTGGAAGAGAGGGGACAGCGCGGGGAGGAAGACGGGCGCGGCAAAGGCTCTCCAAGCCGAGCAGAGGAGAGAGTGCACGGCTGGAGGAAGCGGCCAGGGGGTGCGAGGTCCCGCAGGGGGCTGGACCCCACCGGAGCAACAGCAGTCCCGAGGTCCTCCCGACCCCAGCCGAAGGGAGCCGCCCCTCCTCTGGCTGCACTCACCGCTCCGACTGCGAATAGTGGCACCGGCCCAGCAGGTTGAGCTTGCAGAGGTGGAGGTTGTCGCAGGGTCTCTGGCAGTACTTGCGACGGCAGACCCGGGCTTGAGTGGTGGCCACCACGGAGCGCGTGACCCCGCTCACGCTGCCGGTCTCCAGCACCACGAAGCGGTCGGGCCCGGCCGCCTCCAGCACCTCGAGGAGCTGCGCCTCGGAGAGCGCGATCTCGTCGAGCAGTGCGTCCAGGGTCATGCGGCCGCTATGGGCGCAGAGCACTTTGGTGATGAAGCAGCACACCTCCGGGTCCGCCATGGCGCAGCCGCTCGCTGCGCCCGCCCGGCCGCCGCGCGGGACTGCGCTCCCCGGGAGAATCGAAACTTAACAAGTGTCCCGGGGGCGGACGCGGGCGGTGCCGTTTACACAGCCGAGCGGTTTCGGTTTCCTACTCGTCTCCAGCGTCCGCAGGGCAGGTCTCCCCGACCCGGTCCTCGGGTCAGATTTAAAGTCAGGAAGAAGGCGAGCGCGCGCGGGCTGATCTGCCGGCGACCGCGCCACCGCCCCGGCGGCCCCCTCTCCGCTCCAGGCTCGACGGGGCACCGCGAGGCTCCTGCGGAAAGAAGAGGAAGTCAAAATGATCTCGGGGCTCCGGTGGAGTTTCGATCAGCCAACCGAAGGGGCGAGTGACGCGTCTTGGGCCCCACTCGAGGCGTCCCCGGGTTCTCCGCCCCACCCATCCCCGGAAAGAGCTGACCCTAGCGAGCGCTTCCTCCCAGCAGGGCGCTCGGCCTCCCGCGGTTAGCGAAGCTTCGTAACCACTCCACTGCGGAGATAGGATTATCGTCACTCGGCACTCGAGGAAGTAACTTGATCTAACACTCGCTGCCACCAAGTGGAGCTCCGGGGCCCCTCAGGTTCACAGAATCTGGCCCCCAACGCCCAGGTCCCGGGTGGAAGAGACGCGCACTTTCTCCCACGGCACCGAGCCCTCTTAAAATGAGCACCGATTACTCCTCTCCCGGGTTTTGATTTTTATTTCATTTTTTGTTTTTTGTTTTTGTTTTCTTTTTGCCTTCTCAAAAGCTTTTTGACCCATTCTGGTCTGCCTAGAATCGCCAGCTTGGGTGCCCCAAACCAGTGATTAGTCAGTACTTCGAAGCAAAAAGTCACACACGCACGCGCTTAGACATATTTCAAGATTTCACACTGGGTACTCTCCCCATCCCTCAGACTTGACATAAAGATTATTTTTAAATGAAGATCTTGGAGCTACAGAAGATGCAGAAAGAAATCTTATCTAAATTTCACTTCTCTGACTAAAGCAGGGGTTCCCGAAAATACACTGCCATAAGCCCCCTAACCCCTTCCCTCTCCATCCCCGGAGCTTCCTGGCATTCAGCTACCCGAGAGAAACGACCATGCCATTAGCATGAAAAAGCCCAGTGGAGCCTTCCCTACGCTTCTATTGAAACTCGGAAAACCTCATCAGCCTCATTCTTTTTGTTAAATTGAGATATATAAGCCTTTTTTTTTTTTTTTTTTTCTTACGATCCCCCGAGTTTTCCCTCACAGGAAGCCCCTGGGTGCAAATAAACTTTGTCTTTTTCACTATTAATCTGTCTGTTCTCAGACAATGAGCAGGTCCCCAAACACCAGACCAAAGTTAGAAAATGATAAAAGATTGTCCTGCCAACACCCCTAAAGATTGGGTCACCGTGGCAATGCCTGTAATCCCAGCGATTTGGGAGGCTGAGGCAGAAGGATCAGGCGTTCAAGGCCAGAGACAGAATGTGCAACTCAGGGAGACTCTGTTTCAAAATAATTTTTAAAAGGGGCTGGGGATGTAGCTTAGTGGTAGAGCATTTGCTTAGCTGGGGGGCAAGTGCTCATTGATCAGACAGGAAAGAAACCTTTTTAAAAAATAATAAAATTCTGTTGCCAAGGTTGGAAATTCTTCCAAAAAAATGAGTAGGACCTCTCTTCAGTGCTGTAAGTCTTGGTAGATGAATGATATTCCTCAGGAATGTAGCCCTCTGGTATGAAAACTGCTCAAACTTGCGGCCCACATCCTCTGACTTCTTGTTGACTCTGGCTGTTGCTCCTGTTGTTGTTAGGTGCCATTGAGTCTGTCCCACAGATAGAGACCCTATGTACAACAGAACAAAAGAGGCACTTTGTCTGACAGTGCTTCCCTGCTATCCATAGAGTTTTCAGTGGCTGATTGTTTCAGGATTGCGGGAGTGCGATGCTAGGTCCTTCTCCCAAGCCTACAGCACGTGGTATTCCCAGGTGGCCTCTCATCCAAGGACTAACCAGGTCAACCCTACTTAGCTTCTGAGATCAGGCGGGATCAGATGCCAGGGTGGTGTGGTTGTTTCTGTAGTTGTCTTTTAATCTACTCGGGCTTATTTCTGTTTGGACAGGTTCCTAGGGACCTTCTGTTGTCAAATCAATTAAGTTCCATGTGTTTATTGACTGTTCGTTCTGGCCCTTACTTTAGTTAGTCATTCTCAACATGCAGAACTCTAAGAAATAGTCCCTGCACTCAAAGAGTGTGTGCTTGAGAAGCCATGAATGAGTGTTAAAGTGTAAGGGAATGGAGCCGCACCCAACTGGGCACTGGAGATCAGAGAATAGAGTCCAGTTTGGTGGTAGTGCTTGGGAGAACATATAATAATTCACTTTAACTTGACGTCATGAAAAACAATTTGAGTTGTGGCAATGAAGGACAAAAGAGACACTTAGGGAATTTTTAAATATGTACTATTGTCATCAGATTTAGGGGTGCTGTACCCCAACATTACAGCCTGCCCTGAGAAGTTTCCCCTTTGGGATCTCCACTTAGGGGAGAAGTCAGGTCCTTGGCTCCATCACAAATATGAATTTTAGGATGAGTTAATAAGACAGGGAAGCAGTTGGAAGTTTATTGGATCAAGGGTGAGAGCTTCCAAAGTGAAGCCCTGGCGTCTAGAGAAAGGTGCACTTAGGTGTCTTTACAACGGGTATATGTATGATTTCGGGCTTTTGAAGTTACATTGCTCAATGGGGTCCCAATGGATGTCTGGTATAGACTTACAGGTTAAAAAAAGGAAGCATTGTTAAAATGCCTAGATTGGGATAGTGGAAGGAATTCCTACTATATCTAGTCTTAAGGAAACTACCTACATCTGTTAACTTTAATTATAGTCCATAATCTGGTTTGGTGAAATCCTTAAGGAAGCACTGATTTCCAGGGAGGCAGGTCTCACAACAGCCTTTCTCTTCTGATTGTATTGGAATTCTCAGCTGATAAGACACAGACCAGTTCCCAGGATAAGAGAAGCCCTTCCTTCCTCTGTCCCCCTAGTTTTCCTATGTATCTGTCCTGCCTCACTATCACAAGTCAGCCTCTCAGGAAGGAGCCACTGACAAGGAGTTAAGCATGAGAAGAGGCTGGGCATGGTGGCACATGCCTATAATCCCAGCATTTTGGAGGTTGAGGCAGGAGGATCTCAACTCCTAAGCCAATAAAGAGAGTTTAAGACCAGCATGGGCTACACAGCAAGATCCTGACATAAAAAACAAAAACAAAACAAAAACAAGAAGGAGGAGGAAGAGGAGAAGGAAGAAGAGGAGCAGGGCAGTCCAGAAGAGTTCCTGGTAGAAGTCAAGGGAGGTAACAGAATGAGTCTATGGAAACACTCAGACCTTCCATGCAGACCTGACAGGGCTTGCCAGCCCAACAGAGAGCTCTGGAGCAGGAGTCCAGCCTTTGGCAGAAAAGCTAGGCTCTTGTACCTTTGCCTTGGTGATAATAGTGGGGGCCACGGAACAAGTACAGGTTCAGCTGGGATGCTGGAGCAGATTCAGGAGAAGCTAAAGCCTCACGCTATCAACCTACTATACTCCTTGAAGCTGAGTAGCAAGCCCTGGCTTGAAGGGCAACCAGAGTGACACGCTATGTCAACTATAGTCCATCCTTGACACCACGTGGGTCTCCTTCTCCATTTGTATTCAAAGAATAGCCCTTTTAGAGTCACTCTTCTGCAAGGAAACTCAGAAGTGGGAAGTTAATGCAATAAATTATGACCCCCTGACACCACAACCAATCTCAAGGCCACAACTGGCCCTCATCATATCCTTCCACCACTATCTGTTCTAATTCCCCTTACCTTTAACTACTGCCTCAGCAGATCTCAGTAGCTTACTAGGCTGGGTGTCCCAATCTCATTCCTAAGGGGGCTAAGCACATTCTTCAGCCAGGGGTGCTGTTGTTGTCCTATTTATTTACAGTCACAGTTGGGCAAAGGAGAATCAAGAGATACCCACATAGGTCACCCGTGTTCCTCACATATTCCACCTTGCCTCCAGTAGATCATTGCAACCCTACCCCCTTTTGCTGAGTAGTGTCAATCACCTCCCATAGATGGCCTTTCCTTTTCCTACCTGCTAGTTTCTGACTCTTAGGATGCCCAAGAACCTGGTAGCAACCAATACCTGTAGTCCAATGGGATTTGTGTTGTACCTGTGGGCAAGTGTGTCCATTTGGGGGTCTGGGCTCTCTAACTCTTCAGAGTCTAAAATTGTTGGAACCGAAAAGCCCAGTGGGTCACTGGAATGATGCTAAGTAGAGCCATTTGTACTTCCATGAGTTCTTGCTAGACCCACCTATTCTTTCTGTTGGGGGCATGGCACCATGCTAAAACACTTTCTGATTCAGGGCATGTACCATCATGGCCTACAGGATGGCATTATTGTAGGGTGTTACCTTCCACTCCTCCACTTGAGCTGCATCTTTAGCTGGCCATTCCAATGCTTTTATCTATCCAGTAGTTTCTGGAGGTGTATGATATGGCCAGTGGATCCCACGTTCATAGGGTCATTGCCCCCCCATACACACACTTCCTATGCCACAAAGAGAGTCGAGTTTGATCAAAGGCTATGTTTTGTAGGATCCTATCTTTGGACCTTGAAGGCCCCAGATAGTGGTGTTATTAATGCCCCGCAGACAGGAAAGGTAACTCCATTTTGACCAGAAATATCTGTTCCTGTGAGGGCAAACCATTGACCTTCCCTAGATAAAAAGGGACCAGTGTAGCCTATGGGTCACCAGGTAGCTTATTGGACTCCTTAAGGAAGAGAGGCTTAGCACTGGGCTTTATGGCTGGCAGGTTGAATCTCCAGAGCTGGCAGTAGTTACATTCATTTTGACAAATGGCTGTCTAACCAGTTAGGTTCTCACATCACTTTGGTCTCTGTCACCATGTTCTCTTTGTTCAGGTACCCATCAAGCAGCAGTGGGAGTGGGGGCCTCTCACCAAGGCTGGCTAACGTTAACCAGCCACAGCATTTTGTCTCGTTGGCAGATCTTTTGTGGTAGATAGTTACTAGGGAGCCTTAACATGTGATACAAACAACTTCCCACTTTGTGCCCACTCACATATTGCCACCCCCATGCCTCTACCCCAGACCTTCTTGTCTCTAATTTTCTAATCTTTTTCTGCCAGGCACCCTATCCTCCAGCCAGGCCATGGGCCCTGGCTGTGAATCCATGCATGTTCTAACCCTGAGCCATTCTCCTTTTATATCAACTGGGTGACGAAGTACACATCTCAAAGCTCCTTCCCTTGGGGAGACTATCTCTCACTAC